>JAAAKG020179423.1:0-26187 GCA_010014905.2 Druon quercuslanigerum
TGCATTTACACTGATGACGGCACTTGTCATATACCAAATATAGTGGTGGCCCAACTCTGACAGTGGCCCAACTCTGATGACCTTCCCCTATATATATGTAATTGTCTCGGAAACTATCACTTTTAGAAAAAATTCTTTCAACAAAAAATATGTATCTTAATGCGATCTACACGAATATTTTCTATTTATTCCATGAAGTATGGAGCGATCGTTAGTTAGAGAATTGAATCGGGCGAGCGCCTACTTTAAAATACCGGCTAGTGGTTGGGAAATTGGCTGTAAGAGTGCTCTACTGCATGCTTTACTTCAGTGTATCTCAAGTTACTCTGGAGGAAAGTCACCGATAAGTAAACTATATTATTTTTGTGAAAACATTAACGGGTAATAAGTGTGAAATCGATGCGTACCTTTATTCCTTGTCCGTCTTGTCACTTGCTATTTCCACTAGCAACTAATCGAAATGATTAAGAAATTATGGAAAGACAACACTTCTTTGCTGCATGAATACGATCTTGTGACAGTCAGTTCTGTCATGCGGAGGATGTGTACTCGTATTCTAAAGACGGAAAAATTGTTGAAGTTGATCGAGATGCTCTTAACATATTTATAAAAGATGCTATTCACTGAAATTTTAATTCGTACATTCATAGTTTGTCAAGGCTCTCTTGGAATTGGAAGTTTATTTTATATTTTTGAGTTACTTTGCAATCCCTGATTTTGCTCTTTATGTTCATATTACTTTTTTAAATAAAAACGTCCTGGGACTGATCTCTTCCAATTCTAGTTTTCGAAACTCATACTTGAATAGGTATACATAAGTAAGTAGGTACCCGACTAACTGACGGGTTGCTGTGAAGAAATTGCTATTATTCACTTATATTTTGTGATTTTTAAAAGATTGTAATAGCATTCCGTTCCTAGAATGAATAAATAACATTTTGTACCTACCTATTATGTACTTTGATCTACGTAATTCCCGTTACGCTATTCCCGTCATACAATTTAAAAACCTCCCGAAGTATTCTTCAGATAAAAATTCAAAATAAAATTAAATCAGACTTTAGTAAAGAACCACATTTCATAATTTATAGAGCTTTACATTATTTAAAAAAGACGTGACAGGATTGATAACTACCATGCAGCTTTTGGGCTTCTCAGTTGAGAAAAAAATAGAAAATTTAAAAATTTAGCTCAGCCGCTGCAGGAATAGGCGTTTTTCGCTTTACTTTGCAGCGTAATAACAATTCCTATTTAACAGATAGAAATTTAGTTATTTTTTAAAAATAAAAGAGCGATTCAAAAACTGTCGATAGAATAAAAAAAATGAAAATCGATTTTTTTAAACCCAAAAGTGCCTTTCTTCGCGGAAGAAGAACACCTACATGGCACCACGACTAGAATTAGTCTGCAGAAAGGCATTGAAAAAACATCGAGGCCTTAAAAAGCTAAGCCGGTTGATTTTAATTGCAATTGAAAGTTGCCTAAGGTCCCAAAATTATTTACAACTTCAAATTTTCATGTTGTGTACAGTTTCTACGTTAAATGTACTGAATTTTTCATCGCAACAGAACGCATAATTTTACTTAGCATGTATGTATTTCATATATAATAATATATGAATATAATAATAAAAATATTACATTAACATTTTATTGTAATTACTAGTTACTCATAAAATTTCTATCGCATATATATGTATGCATATAAGCAACCTGCGATTTTAATGAAACTGTGTATATTCATTATATGTAATTTTTAACTTGGTGGGGAGCTTCGTGTGCAAATAAGTTAGGAAATAAAAAGCGTCGTAGGTAAGAATTTGGTCATGCGGTCATGTGTTAATGGCGAGAAAAAATATACCTTCGGATTTCGAATCGTCGGTATGGATTCGTGTCAGGAAGAAATCAAACAAATTTAAGTTCTTAAAGGCCATATTCGAGGTATGGTAGGAGAATACCTGGCAGGAGAATAAGATCTGACAGGAGAATCTGCAACGGGAAAAAGAGAAAGTCTACGTTGTCATCATTCACATTTATTTATCGAAGACAGCTTAGTTTTACCCCTGTTGAGTCTAATCTGAGTGTTTGATGATCTTTTGAAAGAACCGTGGCAATTCTCACAAGTCTTTGTGTGTCCCGACTTGATCTAAGTTTGAGTGGTGGGGTCTCTGGTCATAGAAAGATCGTTCATGCGGAACGTGTGAAGAAGGTCCTTCGGACAGGCAAGTTTCTTTTGATCTGCAAGAAGAATAAGTCCAGGCCTTGCCTTGATTTTAATTCGGCCTTTCGGCTACTCGGAAAGTCTTGCTGGATACGCGTTGCGCCTTGTGACGAGAGAAGGTATCGCCACGCTTGAAGCCCGTCCATTGGCAGTGAAGCTGGATGGCCAGTTGAAAACGGTAAAAGCCGGTCGTTCCGGAGCTAAATCTGGCAGCAACAAGCTAGTTCCTGAGGATCCGTAGCTTGAGTATTTAAGACTGCCGAGCTGGCAGTAGGCTGGTCGTAGCTGGAAGCGTGGAGAGCCCTCTCGAACCTTACGATAGAGGCCTACTCGACACGGAAGCCCTTTTTGACGATTCGGCGACCCGTTTTGTGAAGCCGGTTCCAGAAGGAACCGAATCTGGAGCTGTCCGGAGACGTAAGCGCGGGGTACCAGCCCGTACCTGGAGGGAGAGGACTCGCGCTACAAGTTCGTCGATTGCATGTTGGTAGAGGGTCCATTCAGTCTAGGGGCGTCCTCAAAGCGACGACGTGCTCTGTGACGTTAACTGGGGCGGCAGTGAGCATTGTCTTTTCTAGGCATAGGTTAGGGGTTCTTTCAGAAAAGAGGAAGGATGCGAAAGGTGGTTGGCGTAGCTGCGAAAGCATACAGGCCTGAAGAAAAGAGAAAGGAGTTTGGTGGAGCTGCAGTGTGCGTAGCAGCCTGAAAGAAGAGAGAGAATTTTGGCAAAGCTACAGTTAAAAACGAAACAAGCTATTTTAACATTTTACTTAAGTCAATTTTTCGCTACAGTCAAAAATAACATTAGAAGTAAAAAAATGTAATTTATGGAAAAACGATACAAGATACAATACATATTTTAATTTGCTAAAATTTAAATTAAATTCGCTAAAATGAATCATTTTTGGGGGTAGATAAGAATGAAAGTGGATGCATAATTAGGATCAAATATTCAAAAATAAAATTTGTACTTCATTTTGAAATGTTTGAATAAGCAATCCCAGTTCAAGTAGTAAGATGTCTAAAACGACTTTAAAAAGTGTATCCAAACAAATCCTAAATAATTTTTATTAAATGTCTGGTAGATTATTCATTGTTTAAAAAATAATGTTTGATTTGAATCAGGAGGATAAGCTAAATTTACGATAAACATGTTATGGTTGTAAAGTAGATGTTCATTATGTTTTTAATAAAAAGGCCAATTAAAAATATAGACGGTTCATTGAAAAAGGCAAATTATTCTTCACCATACAACTGCTTTTTGATTTTTCCCCAAAACCTACCACTTTTTCAAAATAGATACATTTTCAACTTAAATGACAAATCTTCAAACAAAAAAATTGATTTTAGAGAAATTATTTTAACTTTAAACCAAGAAGACACACATTCAACGAAAATGATCACCTCTAAAAAAATATAATAAAGGAGATTTATAAAAAAGTAACTCGAAAACAGCTAAATTTAGTCAAAAAAAAAGAATTATTAATAAAAAACTACAATTTTGCACACCTGCAAATAGGTCCTAAAAATATTATTGTTTCTTACACGTAATTGTAATCTAAAATTATTATATAATTATATAATTATTATTATTATTATATAATTATATAATTGTAGATCAGAGCAAATCCTAGGGCATCTTTAACGGCGGGGAAGCGAGCGTTTTGGAAAAGCCACTTCTGATTTAACTTGTAGGTAACCTGTTGGGAAATCATTAAAAGCCTAATAATGGTTTCCCTCGTAATCTTATTCTATAAGAAAAAAGTAACTTTTTACCAGTTTCTCAAAAGGAGAACCTAGGGCAATAAAAAAGATTACAGCCTTAAATCGATATTAGGATAACCTTTAATTTTGATAATCAACCACCTGTAACATATTGTTCCTCCTTTGAATCACAAACAATATTATATATTAGTTCTACATTTTAAAAAAATCATTTAACGGCGTGGAATAGGTCTCACATTTATTGTTTTAAATTGTCGCAAGATTGGATGAGGCTTGCTTAAGGGAGTTTCTTTTATTTCCTCTGCATTCATGTATTCAATCTCGCCGCTGTACATATTTATTTTAACCCGTCTTTCAAATCCATCTCGAAATTTATTTTTTGCGGTATAAATTCCACGAAGATATTTCTCGCCTTCAAATATTGCAAATACTTCACCACTTGACGTTGATAATACAGTCTGTTCTGCGGTTGGTATTGGCATACGTTCTTCATGTTTTCCCTTTAGTTGAATTGGTTTATTTTGAGGAAAACTGTATCTTCGAATTTCGAATTGTCGACTTGGATTCGTATTAGGAACAAGCCGAATAAACTTTAGTTCTTTAAGTTCAATTCCAAATAAGCACAACGAAGAATGCCTGGCAGGAGAAGACCTAGAACTGGATCGAAGAGAAGGCTCGGGAGGAGGAGAACAACTGACCGGTAACCCAGGAGAATTTAGTCTGACAGGAGAATGGGATCTTTCGGGAGATTGCTGCCTGTTAGAAGAATTTGAAGTTTGGGAATAAGGAACGCCAGGAATAGGGGCACCATTTGGTAAGCAGTCGAAATGTAAACTCAGATCTGCAACAAGATACAGAGGATTACATTTTCATCATGTACAATTGGAATAGAACTTAGTTTACATCGCACAAATTCTGATTTGCTTGTAACAAAAAAATTTATCTTAATATAATAAATTTATTTTGTGATCATATTTACCAATTAAATTGAAGATCACCAATAGAAATAAGATGGCAGTGGAAATAATCCTCATCCTGACTGATGACAAAAGGAAACTAATTAATGTATTAAGAAAAAGCAGTATTAGCAACGCTTCTAATGAACATTTAATTATCAGTAGAATACAATTATATTATACTATAGTAGTAAAGTATAATTATCGGATTAAAAATACAGATATCCTGCATTCGCTAACAGACTAAGATTAAAGTTTCTTTTATTAAAAAATGTCATTAAAATGTCACTTACATTTACATTAATTCCGAGCTGAAACAGGGACTTTAAAACAATGAATTCTAATTTTATGTTGAAACGGGAATTTTGCAGACAATTTTTTATCCTGAGTTGAAACAGAGAATTTTTGAAAAGAATTAAATTTCTGGATTGGAACGGGGAATTTTTAATTCTTAAACAATTCTGAGCTAAAATTGAATTTTATCTTAGAAAATAACAATTTTCAATAAAAAATTGAATTTAAAAAAAAAATTGTTATTCTGTGTGGAAACAAGGTATTTTAAAGAAAAAAAAAAATAGTGAATTGAAACCTTGAATTTTACAAAAAATTCTAATATTTACAATTACCTAAAATGAAGATTATTGAGAAAGAATAAAAATTCTGGATTTCAACAGGGAATTCTTCTAAAAGATGTAAAATTTCCGACTTAATTAGGAGTTTTTAATTGTTAACGAATTTTGAAATGTAATTAGAATTTAAAATTTCCTGAATTGGTTTTATTTTAAATATGTTTAAATTCTTTGATTAATTTTTTAATTTATAGTAATGAAAATGATAACGCGGATTTACATTTTTGGAACTAAATCTGAATCTTTAAACTCTACACTTTATAAAAGTTTAAAATTTTTAATTAGGCAGTCTAACTGTAATTTATTTAAAATTGTTTAAGTGAAAGAAGTTAGTAGCTTTGATTTTAAACGTGTAAGGTATTAGGCATTTCAATACAAAATGTTTGGATGAAATAAATTTGAAACTGCAATTTTCAAGGTTCAAAATTCAAGTGTTTCACTTTGAGTGCTTTTATTTTTATTTTAGTTTTTGTTACTTTGAATGGGGCAATTTTAAGATCTATCGTTCGATTTTTTAAATTTCATTGACCATAAAGAACATTTGCAAACAAGGAAAAATCAGGAAATGACCGATAATTTTTATATTTGATTCAAAAGGCTAACCTGACTTCTGTTATTTTCTCTCTTCCGAATTCCCGGAATTTACGAAATTTACGAAATTCATGATTTTCACAAAATTCTCCGAATTCATAAAACTGAAGGAAATTACAAAATTCCTGGAATTCACGGAATTCGCAAAATTCATGGAATTAAAGGAATTTGCAAAATGTATGGCCTTCACGAAATACACGGATTAATTAAAATTCAAAGAATTCTTGATATTCGAGAAATTCCAGGAATGCGTGAAATTCGTGGATTGTGGAATTCACTGAAATCACGGAATTCAAGGAATTCACGATAAATCAAATTCACAATAAATCAAATTTATGGGATTCGCAAAATTCACAAGATTCATGGAATTTACAGAATTAACAGAATGGCCCTTTTTAACGAAATTCACAGAATTCTTGGGATTCGCAAAATTCGTGGAATCAAAGGAATTTAAGGAATCAGCGGAATTCAAGGAATTTACGCAATTGACTATAATCACGAAATTGATGGAATTAAAGGAATTCATGTAAAGCCTGAAATTCACAGAATTCATGCAATTCGCGAAATTCTTGCAATTCTGGGAGCTGAAGGAATTCGCAGGATTCATGGAAATGAAAAGAATTCACGAAATTTAGGAAATTTTCGGAATTCATGGAATACAAGGAAACAGCGGACTTGATGGAATTCAAGGAAGTAGAGGGATTTGCGGAATTTACAGAATTCATGGAATTTGTGGAATTTATGTAATTTTCGGAATTCATAGAATGCAAGCACTTAAACAAATTCACGCAAATCACTGAATTCGCGAAATTAATGACATTAAATGAAATTGCGGAATTTATGGCATTCATGAAATTCACGGAATTTATAAAATTTATTGGATTCACGGAATTTATAGAAATTACGGAATTTATGTAATTCATAGCATTTTTGTAATTCGCGGAAATCTAAGAATTCAAGGAATTCACAGAAATCACGGAATTCACTGGAAATTAATGGAATGTACAGAATTTACAGAGTACGCTTAATTTATAGAATTCATGTAATTCATGGAATTCAAGAAATTTACGGAATTCGTGGAATCAAAGTAATTTAATGAATTAGGGCAGTTCATGAGTTTTACAGAATTCCTGGAACTCGCCGAATTTATGGAATCGAAGGAATTCAGGGAATTCAACAAATTCACGAAATTCAGGGAATTCGCAGACTTCAAGAAAGTTAAGGAATTCAAGGAATTCATGGAACTGAAGGAATTCGGGAAATTTATAAAATTCATAGAATTCATAGAAGTCTATTAATACCATACATTCCGTAAATGACTTGATTTTATTAAATTAATTTCATTCATTGAATTTCATGAGTTCCTTGAAATTCGTGAGTTCAATAAATCCCACGATTTTCTTAAATTTCACGAATTAGTTAAATTCCGTGAATTGCATGAATCCCGTGAATTCCATGAATTCCGTGAAACCCATGCATCCCGTCATTTCCATGAATTCCTTGTATTCCGTGAATTCCGGGAGTTATATGAATTCCGTCAATTTCATGAATTCCTCAAATTATATGAAATGATATATGAAAGGAATAAGTCTTCTGAGAAATTATTTAAATTAAAAAAAAATTTTGCTTCTACAGGACTACTGGACATGTATAACAAAATTCTAATTCATGTGTGGTACTCACTATAAAAAATTATATATCAATTTTATTTGACATACCGATAGAATTAAATAAAAAGCCAAAGCTTAATGCCAGCGTATAGAGGATTCTCTTATTATCTAATATAAATATAGAAAAAATGATAAATGCAGAATTGTCAGAGCAACGTAACTGATGAATATTTTGATGTTTAATGTATATATATATATATGTGACTTCATTTAATTAGTACCACCTTATAAATTTATTTGAAGGTTAACTTTGGCACGCACGTATTAATTTTATCTTAAGAAGCTTATTCAACTTATGTTCATTGAAAATTTTCTTGTATTCATGAATTTTAGTAATAAAATTTAATGAAATAAAAACGATTTCAAATTTTTTTCTTTTTTAGCCTGGAAGCTTTCCAAACATTTTAAGCGAAAAAATGCACGATATGATAAAACCTCACGGTAAGAAGAACGTTGTATTTTGAACACCCTATAATCTTATTATAACAACTTTTTTTATTTTTCTTGAAACTCTCAAATTCAAATTTTGATTGCACAAAAAATAGTACAAAAATAAAAAATCCAATTTTTCTGTCAAACTATGCGAAATCTAATAAAAGATGAATACACAGAAATTGTGCGCCTAAAATATATTTACAATTCTGTTATCATTAACCTTCTGATAAAACGTGTAGTTTTTGGTTTATTAGTAAAAAACACGAATAAAATAGAAAAATTAAATTTTTAGACCAACGATAGAAGCTACGAAAAAACTCAAGAGACAAAGTTTTTTCATTCAAAAATGAGACAAAAAATTTTTTAATAGTCATTTTCCCATAAAATGCGTAGTTTTTGTTTTAATCGAAAAAAGTAACACTGCCAATAAAAAGAATCCAAATTTCTGAAAAAGCGATGCAAGGAGCGAGAAAAAAAATAATGAAGAAGAATTTTCAATTCAAAAAAGATATACAAATTTTTAAAACACTGTTGTTATCAAAACACATTCAAAATCAAAAGAAATGACTTTTCTGAAAAACGGCACAAACTGTAGTGTCAGTTTAACTACTAAAATTTTTCGCTAAAATTATATCCATCGAGCGGAGCGAAGAAGATGATTTTTTTTTATTTAGAAAAAATTGAATTTAATAATAAATATCTCAATCAGCCCGAAAGCTATAGAGGTTTGAAAATCAAAAAATTATAAATTTTTCATGCTTTTAAAATTTGAAGAAAAAAAAAAATTTTTTTTTTTTAAAACACTACCTTTCCTAAATTTCTAAACTTTTTTTTTGTTTCTACTAATCTAAGAAAGGCATCTTAGCAGCATCATGTGGGCTAAACCGCAATTCTTATAAAAAGTAGAAAATTTGATTGTAAAAAAAAGAATTCTGCAGATTTTTAATGTTTTCAGAATAAATAATAAATATTTTAATTAGCCCTAAAGTTATAGAGGTTTAAAGCAAAATATTCGGGTTTCTTGAAAAACGAAGCGCAAAAGTCAAATACGTATAACTTTTTAGAAAAAATTCTATTTGCAAATCGGAAAAATACGTATCGCCTAATTACCTTTAAAAAACAGCATATTTCGCTGCGTAGAGGTTCTGCGATTTTAAGTGCAGGAACCTGCCTGATTTGGAATGGCTTCGGTCTCCTGAGTGATTTTTTAATAGGAGGCTCACTTTTTGTTTTAATTTTTAGAAATTACATTAAAAATAAAAAAAAAAATTAAATCTCGGGCAAAAAGAAGCCAGTATCAGCAAAATTTTTAATATTTTTTTTATAGGATGCGCGCCGTTTCTTAATTGTAACAATAAGACATTGAAAATATTTTGGTTTAACACCAAAGCATATTGTGAATTTTAATAATATGTATTTATGGAAACAATAGCAAATGTAAAGTAATAATTAAAAAAGAAAATTTCTACCTCATTTTGCAATATCTGAATAAGAAATCTTAAGCCAAGGGGCTCCCAACTTTTTGTTAAGAAGATGTTTTTTCAAATTACATTAGGAACATTAAATGGTGTTTGCTCAAATTTGGTGGTTAGATTTTTATTTTTATCTTCAACAATTCTTTACATTATTAAACGATTATGCAAACTGGAACTTTATCAGCTAAATGCGAACACTCTCCTAAATGATGTCCACCAATGTCGAAAATATTGCATCTTGCGGAACCATCTTGATGTTTTCTTTTAGATTCTATAATATTTTATTGATTTTTTTCCATTTGTCAACACGGCGCCATAATTTAAATCACCAGTTTTTAATAATTAAATTAGCGGTTTGTGTGTAAGCCGTCTAAGATTATTTTCTTAAAATTCGTTGCAATTGGAAAACGGTTGCCTAAGGGAGATTCCTTGGTCTCGTCTCGGGTCATATCTTCAATCGTGCCGCTGTACAAGTTTATTTTTACTCGCTTTTCAGTCGGATATTCACAATTATTGTGATATCTTTCCGTATACACTCCACGAAGTATTCTATCATTCTCTACTATTGCAAAGATGTCACCGTTAGAGGTTGATAATACCATTTTTTCTTCGTGTGGAATAGATGTAAGAATATTGAATCTTCCTCTTACATAAATTGGTTTGTCACGAGGAAAAGTATATTTTCGAACTTCAAATTGTCGGTTTGGATTCTTGTTGGGAATAAGGCGAACAAGTCCAAGTCGTTCAACTTTAACTCCTAGTACGCGTAAATGTGATTTACCTACAGGAAGATTATTTGACGCGCCACGAACAGAAGACTCGGCAGCAGGAGTGGATTTGACCGGCAAATGAGTACTAGCACAAGGAGACCTGGTCCTGCTACGAAGAGAAGAATCTGTAGCATTAGAAGATCCGGCATGAGGAACACCCGGAATAGGGGTGCCATTAGGTAGACAGTCAAACTGAAAACTTAAATCTAAAACACAAAACAGTGTGTTAACCTTTCCTAGAATTTGTAATATCTTTAGATTTTGTTATTTTCTAATAGCAACTTTTCAGTGAAAGTTTTTTAATTTGCCTCTTCGTCATAACAAGTTTATGTAAACAATCACATATGGTACAAATTCTGTATCAGTAGGCACCCTTTTCAAATTCTATTTTCTATAACGAACACATTTTGAGTTCACCCTAAATAAAATCAATTTAAACTCCTACGTATTTCGGAAAAAACTCAAATTAAAGTTGAAAGTAAGTCGCAATTGGGATACCACGTTGATTTAATCGCACAAATTGTGATATTCTTGTAGCTTTAGAAGATCTACTTAAACTTATAAATATATTATATAATAATATTTACCGATATAATTAAGGATAACGAGCAGGGATAAGATGAGAGAATTACCAGTCCTCATATTTTCTTGTTTGAGGAAAAACTGATTAAGTTGTTATTGAAGATGTGATTTAAAAAAGTAACTTACTAATATTCTAGTTCCTTATGATAGTATATAATACTTCTATAGTCTCTATCTTACAGATAATAAGCGTGTTAATTATCCTTATCTGATATTTGCATTTCTTC
Organism: Druon quercuslanigerum; assembly: GCA_010014905.2. Lineage (NCBI taxonomy): Eukaryota > Metazoa > Arthropoda > Insecta > Hymenoptera > Cynipidae > Druon > Druon quercuslanigerum. The sequence goes on from JAAAKG020179423.1 coordinate 11,281, forward strand.
AGAGTCTGTTTCATGAAATTAATTTTTTTTTTGTATTCTCACCTCAACATGCTAGTCTATAAAACCGTTAAAGGCCATTTTGCAACTTCGCGGACAAATCGTGTATATCGCTTGAATTAAAAAAATGCTTGTTTCCGCTACTGTTCTAATGATACTTTATTTAGCCCTTACTTGTTTTTTTCGCTCTTCCAAATATTTTCTATTTATTCCATGAAGTATGGCCCGATCGTCAGTCCTGTCACGTGTCTCAAGGAATAATAATATTCTACTGAATTCCTCTCCCGAATTTTACAAAAATAGAAGATTTTTATGTTTTTTTATTTATTTAATTTAACTCGGAAATCTTGCCGGCGTGGAATTGATTCGGGCGAGCGTCTACTTTGAAATACCGCTTAGTGGATTTTTGCGAAAATTAAAGGATACTGATTGTAAAACCGATGCGTACCTTTATTCCCTGCCCGTCATGTCCACTAACAACTAATGACAATAATTAAGAAATTATGGAAAGACAACACTTCTTTGCTACATGAATACGATCTGGATCTCCGAAGGAGTTTAAACGAGTAAGATGGCCCTCTCCTTCCAGTGAAAGGTGAAAGCGGCAGTCCTGTGACAGTCAGTTCTGTCAAGCGGAGGATGTGTACTCGTCTTCTGAAGACGGCAAAATTGAACAAGTTGATCAAGATGCTAAGTTTGAGGAATCAGAGATCATCGATTTTCGAATTTTGAATTTTCGTTTCAGATTTTTGTTCGGAATAAGCCTAACAAATCTAAATTGACCTATTTTAAATCCAACTATATATACCGAAGAGGGAACGGCAAGAGAAAACGACGTAGCACGAGGATAAGTCTCAGCAGGAAGAAAAGGCCTGACCGAAGAATGATGTGTTGTATGAGCATGAGAATTTCCGGAGCGAGGCACAAAAGGAACAGGAACGCCATTAGGTGAGCAATCGAACTGTAAACATAAATCTGCAACAAGAAAGAATTAATTTTTGTTGTTCAACAAGTGATTGTCACATTTCTTCTCTAGTCAAATTTCAGTTAGAACTTTCTGAATCTGCAAATGACAGATACCTAGTTCACAGAGTCCAGCGATAATGCAAAAGTTTCAGGAACCATAATTTTTCAAATAAGAGGAAAAACTGAATAATGTGTTAATGGAGAGTTTAATTAACAAAGCAACTGATAAATATTATAGATCTTTATCAGATAATATGACATATAACCCAAAGAAGTTATCTCATAGATCTAAAGCGTCAACTCAATTTATATTATTTTTTACATTATAGCGAAATCCGCTTTTTAAAAGACTTACATCTTCGCTCTTCTATGACATTGTACTTGAGGCTAGAATTTGCTATATCTAGAATATTTCTTTCACTGTTACCATTTATGTTTTTAATATAAAACAGGAAATTCCTTATTCTATGATAATTTCCAAACTTTATTCGAAGAAAAAAAGTGTTAACAAATAAAGCATATTTGAATAAAATTTTATAGAAAATTAATTATTGGGTAATCTCGGTGAACCTAGCCACCCTTATTTTTTGATTTAAATGGTTAAATCTAACCCGAATTTCAAATGAATAATATGTTACCATTAAACTAAATTAAGGAACCAATTATTGTCTTTAATTTAAGGTACTCAAGTGCTTAACCGCTTAATGTCCCAAAATTATGTATAAATTCATATTTATGTACTGCATATATAATAGTATATTAATATAATAATAACAATAATACATTAACATTTTATTGTAATAACTAGTTACTCATAAAATTTATATCGCGCTTTCGTTTAAAAACAATATTTCATTTCAGTCATGCATTGTTTTTTAATTTACTTATAGATAACCAGATTTCTACCTTACCGACACTTTTTATTTCCTAACTTATCAACAAAATAAGTGATAATTCAAGTTAAAATTTGAAACACTAAATAAGAACCACTAAGAAAAAAGGTTCTTGTCATAAAATTTTATAATTATAAAAAAAGTATTTTTAAAATATAAATAATTTTTTTATTAATATTAAAATTCATGGTCTTCTCAAAACACCATAGCAATTGATACATTTCGGGGTTATGGTTTTTGTGTGTCCGACTTAAACTAAGTTTGAGTGGTGGGTTCTCTGGTCAGACAAAGTTCGTTCATGCGGGACGTGTGATGAAAGTAGTTCAGACAGGCAAGCTCCTGTTATTATGCCGGCGAAATACACCTAGACGTTGCATTGATAAAAATTCGGCTTTTCGGCTACTCGGAAGGTCTTGCTGGATACGCTTTGTCTTGGCCCGTCCAGGGGCAGTGGAGTTGGATGGCCAGTTGGAAACGTCACAAGCCGGTCGTTCCGGAGTTGAGTCCGGCAGTAGCAAGCCGGTTCCGGAGGATACGTCGCTTAAGTAGGAATGTCTGCCGGGCTGGAAGTAGGCTAGTCGTAGCTTGGAAGCTTGGAGTGCCGCCTCGAACCTTTCGGTAGAGGGCTCCTCGACAAGGAAGTTCTGCTTGACGATTCGGTGGCCGGTTCCAGGAAGCAGGCGAAGGCAACCCGGTTCCAGGAGGAACCAAAGCTTGAGCTATCTATAAATATGAGCATAGGGAACCGGATCGTACCTCGAGGTAGAGGGCTCGCGCAACAAGCTTGTCAGTTGGATATTGCTAGAGGGTCCATTCAGGGTAGAGGTGGTGGATTCGCCTGATTTAGAAACCAAGGCTTCGTCTACGGGCGTCCTTAAAGTAGAGACGTTCTCTGGTGCGTTTGGTGGGATGGCAGCGAGCCTTGCCCTGTCCAGGCATAGGTTAGGGGTTGGTTCATAAAAGAGGAAGGATGCGAAAGGTGCTTGGCGGAGCTGCAAAAGCGTGCTGGCCTCAGGAATGAGAAGGGTTTGGCGCAGCTGTGAGAAGAGCTTACCGACCATAAAAGAGACAAAGGTGGTTGGGGGAACGTGGAGCGTACCGTCCACTAGAAGGGAGAGATAGGTAAAAGAGAAAATGTGAAATTGATTTAACTATCTCTCGATATTGCTCGAAAAAGGTACAGTGCCAATAGTGATCGTAGGGCGAGATAGTGCAGTTGATCGTCGGTGCGAGAGGGTTGTTTGTACGACACGCACCGGTATTTAAGTGCGTCGCGCAAGAGCTCGAGTGGAAAAGGGAGCGGACGCCGGCCAGAGGATTGGCCCGCGCTTCTCTACCAATAGAGTCGCGAATAGGGGATCGCAGATACCGCCTCTGTGCCTCCTTCTCCCAGAGAAATGCTTCGTGCGACGATTGACAAAATTAAAGTTTTGAAAAATTCCTTACCTTTCAAAAATGCCCAAATATTTATAAGATAAAATAATAATATTAAGTATAATAAAAAACAAAATTAAAAAAAATAGGATAGAAATTAGGATAAAATTAGAATGAAAAATAGAAACTAGAATAGGAATTAAAATAAAATAGCAGGAATTAGAATAAAATTGCAGATAATGAAAGTTAAAATAAATTGAAATAAATTATAGACAGAGAAAATTAGAAATAAAATTACGAGAAATAAAATAAAATTCCAGAGTAAAATAAAATCACAGATAAAAAGTAGAATTAGAAAAATAAAATACCGAGAGCCGAAAGAAAAATCGAAAAACACTAATATAGTTTAAAATAAGGTGAAAAACAAAGTCATGAAAAATTAATAGATAAGACAGTCCTAACAGATGAATACAATATAACGGGAACGTAAAATGTATCTTTACTCACAAATATTGTTTTGTATTGTTGGCTCTCCCAAGGATAACGTTTTTCGTAAAAAAAAATTATTATTTTTCTCTTTTAAAGGAATCCCTTGGTTGGGCTTCACTGGCCGCTTAATTTAGGAGGAAAGAAAGAGAGAGAGGAGACAGGTGAAAGTATGCACGTGCTTTCAAGGCACCATTAGGGAGCAATTAACCAGGAAGGTTTTCTGGCTCGGGTTTATTCTGTAAACACGAGCGGGAAATTTAGCGCAGTAAATTGCTTTCCAATGTTTCGCAACTATGGGGCGTAGTGACCTATAACACAATCCACAACCATTAGTTGTGCAACACGTCCGGGCCCGACGCTTTCCAGTTCTTTGCCTCTTTTAAGACAGCTGAAAATCTAAAACTGTGGTCTCCTGTATATATTCAAAAGGGAATTCATCCATAGGCAGCTGCTGGTATTGAGCGATTTTGGTCTGCTACATTTTGCTCATTTATATTTGTGTATAGTTGTTATCTTAGTAATTAAGACCGAAGAGTCAACAGTGTTGTCTCTTTATACTTTGTCCACTGTTCTATACCAAAAAATAAAGGTGAATTGTAATTCTGTTTGTATGGCAAGTCCATTGTAATCGCCCTCTTGTTTTCTGAAGCTCTGCCTTTGCCTCTCATTGATTTAGGCCACCTGCCTCTGCAAAATATTTTAAAGCTGGATTATCATCAAGTTACGCAAGAACATCAATTGCTGCTACTTGATCTTGCGGCGTAGCTTTCATTAACTGATGTGCTTTGTCGAAGTTTTTTCACGCCAAATCAACCTGATGTCACCGATGAGGTCTCTTAATGTGACTTTCATTATTAATAATAATTCCGATGAGTAGGATGTAAATTTGACGTACTTAAGACCAAAAGGATTATAGATGTTAAGTAATTATCCCTTACTGCCAGTTCCTGTCATTAAAAAATAAAATATATGTCATTTACATGGGCCGAAAGCGGCTTCAAGTGCATCTTCTATTAGTAGCAGTTAAAAAGCGTTCCGTCGGTAACTGGAAGAATTTTGTCTTCATGATATCGCCACGCAGTGGAAACTTTAGACAACAACGTTGCGATGCAAGTGAGAGCAGTCAACCAGTGTCCTTGAGGCTACGAGAGGAGATGTTTGTTGACGTTTCTACTCGCTGCGTGAATTCAATAATGGCTTCTTTTTTACGTCAATTTAATTATTACATTATTATTTACATTTTACATATTATTTACATTTATTCGCCAATTTTATTTTTAAACTTCGCGCGCAACATAATACTTGAGCTATTATGGATGCGCTTGCATTCACCTTCAGTAAAAGTTAACGACATTTTCTAAATTTTTAACCCTGCAGATAAAAGTATTGCGATTACTCTGTGAGTTTCTAATGGAAATTTTAACGTACAATCCAAATCTGACTGCTTTTGTCATTTTTTTTTTAAATTGTTACTAGTTGTATGATATATCTATCAAAAACTTTAGAAAAAATTGGAAAAGTTACTTCGTCGATTGAAGGTTAACTTTTTGAAGATAAGAATAGTAAAAGTATTGTATACATACAAAGATGAAATATTTTTGATCTACATTCTCACGCCCTCATGGTTTTTAAAAATTTAATTAATGTAAAAATTGCTAGTTGGTTCTATTTTTTTTATAACTCCGTATTATTTTTTCATTATTATTAAATTGCTTTTAAGCACAAAAATATGTTTAAGGTAAATCAAAAGTAAAAAAGGATCAGTTTTCAGTTGACTAATATTATAGTTATTATTTTTTAAGGCAGATTATATTAAGAAAAATATTCCCGTATTAAGATTGCGCAATCCTTATGATTTTCCATCTTTCCGATCGGCAATATTGAATTATTAATTTCTTAAAAATTTTGTTTCTCTTATTTAAATATAAAAATTCATAATTTTATTCATTTATGAATTTAATCACAGACTAATAATCCAAAAGGATATACTTATTATTTGTAAATTTTCAAGTATTGTCAGTAATTTTCAACGTCCCGGAAAATATTTTTAAATGTTTTCAAGGTCAATATTTAAATAAAAAAAACAAATTTTTAACTAAATTGTTAAGTTTTTAAATAAAAACAATTTGAACCAAAAATGATGGTTAACTTTACAGCTTAAAAAAATGTTCTTTCAACAATAAAAAATTAAATTTTGAACAAAAAAGTTAAATTATTAGGCAAAAAATAAATTTTAAAATATAAAAAATAATTTTCTATTAATAAACAAGAACTTGCAACTGAAAGAGATAATTTCTTTTCAAAAGTTAAACAAAATTGTTTAATTGTTAAATTAAAAAATGAATATTGAAACTAAAAAAAATTATTTAAGCAAAATTAGCATAGTTACATTTTTAGATAAAAAAATATAATTTTTTACAAAGTAGTTTAACTTTACCCAAATAAGTTAATTTTCAACGAAAAATCTAAATCTTTAACAAAAAATGAAACTGTTCAATTTTGTATTCGAAAATCTAATTTGAATCAAAAGAATTTGAAGAATTTAATTTTTGGTTAAATTTTTAACCAAATAGATCGATTTTTAAATAAAAAATATAAATTTTGAACCAAAAATAGAATATAATGAATTCTGAGAGAAAATTGAAAGAAGATCAAAATTGTTTAAAAATTATTTTCTAAAAATTTTAAAAAGGCTGTTAAAGATTTTAAAGAAAAATTTTAAAATTTTTTAATATTAGATAATTTTAGAAAAATTAACAAACATAATTATTATGAAGCCTTCTTGCGAAATTTTGTTTGATAGTTGTTTTTTTTTTAAGTTCATGTTTGTTGAAAAAATGTACTTTCAAATTTGAGTGAATTTAAGAGCTATTCAGAAATTTGGAAACGATTCAAATATAATTAAAAAATGCAAAAATTTGTTAAGAATTTTGTAAGGTTTCACGAGAATAAAAAAAATTCTTTTATGTTCCTAACAGGAATAATAAAAAAAATTTATTTTGATAAATCAACTTTAAGGGATTATTTTTAAAGATTTAAATACAGTGATTTAAAAAATTGTCAAGGAAGAATCTGGAAGATTTTATGGTAATATTTTCAATTTTGCCAATTTTAAAAGAAAATCAGGAGAAATGGTTTCCTAAAATTTCAAAGAAGAGTGCAGAAGATTTTAAAGCAAAATGTATTAATTTCTTAAGATTAGTAATTAAAAATAAAATAAAAAAAAATTATTTTTATATATATATAAATAAACTTATAAAATAAATCAATAATCTTAAAATTCCTGTGAAAAATTTAGAAGATTATAAGAGAATTTTTTACATCTCGAATGATTTTTCAAAATTTGAAGCAAAATTTTAGACGATTAAAAATATTTTGATGAATTTAAGTAGTTTGCAAAATATTAGAAATATTAAAATACTTACAAACATTTTCAAAAATTTAGCAAATTTTTTTTTTTTTAATTTTTTCCAAAATTTTAGATGTTCCAAATATCTTTGAAAAAGTTTCGAATTTTTTCTAATATTTTCTAAAATTATATAAAATAAAAACCTTTAAATTCTTCTAGGTAAAATAAACTAAACAAAATTTATTTTATGAAGAAATACCTCATGATTTTAAACCTTAGACTTTAAATTAAATATGCTACAAACCATCGCTGTAGAAGTTCAAATAACAACTGTAATAATAATATACTTTTATAAATATTCCTAAATTTAATTTTAATATGATACATCCTGAGTATTGCAATAACATTTTTGATAAATAATTGGTAATTAAAAAACTTTTACGATATTTTTGTACCGTGCTTGACCTCAGGGAACAGATAACAGGAATAAAAATTTAAAAATATCTGAGTTAGTCAGCACAATGAATCAAAATTAGGTATAACTCGAAATTTCAGTGCTATATAAATTTCCATATCAAATATACTGAATAAAAAAATATTTTCGCATGAGAAAAAAACACGAAATTCTTTATTTGTTTATTGAAGAGGGACTCGGTCATTGACGACAGATCAAATTCTTGTTAGCGATAATACCTTGACATTTTATTTTAATCACCAGATAATTGCAAAATTTTTGTCGCACTCCAGTTTAGAAACAATATTATATTTTAATCGTAAATTTTTTAATCTATTTTATTCATGGTGTGAAGGATAGTTTTGTATCGTTATTGTCTTAAAATTCCTCGAGATTCGGCGATTCTTGCCTATGGGAGATTCCCTTATTTCTTCCGTGGTCATATCTGCAACTACGCCACTGTACATGTTCAATTTTACCCGCCTTTCAATATTATTTCGAAAGTGAGTTCTAATTGAATATATTCCAAGAAGAAAGGAATCACCTTGAAATATTGCAAAGATGTTACCATTGGACGTGGATAATATTACTTGCTCTTCAGTTGGAATAGGTATAAGGGCGTGACTTTTTCCTCTCATTTTAATTGATTTATTCTGAGGAAAAGTGTATCTGCGAACTTCGAATTTCCTGTTCGGATTCGAGTTAGGAATAAGCCGAACAAATTTAAGTTCTTCGAAATCATATCCAAGTATGTGATCAATAGAGCGAACCGAAGGAGGACGCATAGACCTGACATTAAGAAAAGACTCAGCAGAAGGAGATGAACTGACCGGAGAACCCGACGTATGAGGCATGGCAAGAGAAGACATGACAGGAGAATGATGTCTGGCAGGAGAATCAGGCCTGGCAGGAGAATTAGGTCTGGCAGGAGAATTAGGTCTGGCAGGAGAATAAGAAGTTTCGGAACGAAGACCAGTAGAAATCGGGGTGCCACCAGGTAAAAAATTCACCTGTGAACTTAAATCTGCAACAAAAAAGAGGATTAAATTTTTCGTGTGCAAACAGCATTTAAGCGTTATAATTTCTTTTCGCTTTTCCACTCAAATAAAAACTGATTTAATCGAACCAGAGACAGTCCGTTCTTTTTTTATAATAACTATTTAATGATAAAGCTACTGGTGAATATTTATATCTTATAACCAAAATTTTAAAATACGCTCTTCATAAGAAGCTGTAACTTTTCACCAAACTCCTTTGGCCCCCAGCCGTCTTACGTAACTTGCGGAAGACTCCATTTTTGCGATAGATATTTTGATAAAATTAAATATATCCACGCTAAAATTATCATTACTTTAATCTAAAAGATGATTAAAATTTAAACTTATCTTTGAATTAAATTTTCTTAAAATTTTAAACATCAATTCTATTCGTTTAATTTATTAAAAACCTTCAAAATTATTTTAGAAAATTTTGAAATTATTTACTTGTAATTTTCAAAATTAAATTTTAATACTCATTTCACTTCACAAGCATCAGAAAAATCATAAATTTGAATACAGGTATTCTAAAGAGAAAATACACTTTTTTTGTAAATGTAATACCTAATATTGAATTACATAATCTGAAAGTAAATAATTAACTCATGTTACTTAATTTAAAACATCTTAAATTAAATTTATTTGTAATTCAATATTATTAATTAATTATTGAGTGAAGAACCTATTATATTTATTTATTCTTGGACGATAAAACGTATTTCTTGAAAAATTTGACCTAAAGAAGATTTTAATTTTAAATACAACTAATTCACTTTTTTATCATCTTGAGTTTCTAAAAATACCAAAAAATGTACTTTTAGAAATTTTTCTAAATATTACGTAAAAGAAGTACATGATTTTTGAAAATTGCAAACATTTTGATCCTACCTCAGATCACAAAAAATATTATATTTTATTTATACATTTAGAATTTAAAAAAAATTAATGTTATAAAGTGATATCATGTCTCATTATTGCTCTGAAATTCATTTAGATTAAACGACTGATATTGGGGAAAAATATCTTATTGTTATAAATAAATTTTATAAACAAATCCGCAAATTGAGAAATTTTTCAGCTTTTAAGACACTTTTTTAAAAGTTTTTTGTTTGACTTGGAAGTAATGTTGCAATAATCAATGTTGCAATTTCCTAAAAAAATAATTATTGTTATAAACAAATTTTATGAACAAACGCAAAGTTTAAACGATTTTTTTGTAAAATTTATTCATAAGAATCATATTTGTCATGAAATGATAATATAGTTTTAAAAAGTATCACTAGAAACTATAACAAAGTACGTCAAAAAAAATTAAACTGAAACGTTCAAAAATTGCTTAAACTACGCTTTGGTATAACAAATTGGTCTATAACAATAAGAAATATATTCCGTTTTGTCTTCATATGTTTTTATGTTACTGTAAATTGGATTAAAAAGGAAAATCGCTTATTAAATGTCCAAAACCATTAAAAAATCACCTACCACAACAATATAATTGTTAATAAAAATTAATTATTCATAATAAATTATTAGGCTATGTTTCACGAATGTTTATTTATTGCTTAAACACTAATGTCAATCATTTTGAACTATTTGCGTGTTATTATAAATACAATATAAATTTTTGCCAAATTAGGGTATAAATAAAGTAAATAATAACTTGTTTTCTAAATCGGCCTTGAGGGATCTCATAAGATTTTATTTAGCTTTAGTTTGCAAAAAAAAAGTTTAATCCGTTAAAAATTGTAACCAGAATCGTATTTTGAACATTTTTTCGTAATTTTGCCCCAATTTTTGACTGCAATAACAAGCCGAACAAATCTAAATTATTTCATGCCTGCCAGGAGGAGGCCTGGACGTGACACGAAGAGAAAACTAGCAAGGAGGAAGAGCTCGTACAGAAGAATAAGAGGTTCCGGAACTAGAAACACTAGAAATAGATGGGCCTTTAGCTAAGCACTTGAATTGTGAATTCAACTCTGCAACCAGAAACAGATGAATAAATTTTCATTCTGAAATATACTTATGCAACGCTTTTCCTGCGCAGGTATGAGCAGAAAAAATAACGCAGTCTCTTTGGTCAAAACGATATACGAAAGTTGAGATAATCAAGGGTGCTTTTAAAAAGATAATAAAATAACTGGGACAGCCAAAAGTGGATATTTTTTCGAGTAGGGAAAATACGAAATTTTAAAGATACGTGCCCTGGAAGAAAGATACCAATTAAATTGTTTTAAAGTATATCCTTAATATCCATTCCATTTCTAATTCAAGTACGCAAAAAGTAGATTGCCTGCCAGGAGGAGACCTGGACGTGACACGAAGAGAAGGCTGGGCAGGAGGAAGAGTGCTTACAGAAGATTAAACTCAAACCTGCATAAAGAAACAGATGACTAAATTTTCATTGTGAAATGCACTTATGCAACGCTTCTCCTCCTCAGGTATGAGCAAAACAACTAACGCAGTCTCTTTGCTCAAAACGATATGCAAAAGTTGAGATAATCAAGAGTGATTTTAAAAAGATAATAAAATAACTAAGGCATCCAGAAATGGATATTTTTTCAAGTAGGGAAAATATGAAATTTTAAAGATACGTGTCCTGGAAGAAAGATCCCAATTGAATTGTTTTAGCTCAAGGAAAATATATCCTTAAAATCCGAATTTTCTGTTTAGATTTATATTGGGAGTAAGCCGAACAAATCACAGTTGTACCATTTCTAATCCCAATACCCGAAAAGTAGATTGCCTGCCAGGAGAAGATCTGGAAGTGAAACGAAGACAAGACTAGGTAGGAGGAAGATCCCTTACAGAAGAATAAGGGGTCTCGGAACTAGGAACACTAAGAATAGGTGTGTCACTAGGTAAACACTTGAATTTTAAACTCAAAGCTGCAATGAGAAACAGATGACTAAATTTTCATTGTGAAATGCACTTATGCAACGCTTTTCTTGTTTAGCTATGAGCAGAACAACTAACACAGTCTCTTCGATCAAAAGATACGTGTCCTGAAAGAAAGATCCCAATTAAATTGTTTAGCTCAAGGAAAAGTATATCCCTAAAATACGAATTTTCGGTTCGGATGCAGGTTAGGAATTAGCCAAAGAAATTGAACAGGAACCCTAGGTAGGTACAACTTCAGGGCTATGCCCAGTCCGAGAGTCTGTGAGCAAAACGCTTAACGTCCCTAATTTGTGAAAGAAACATTTCCCAACCATCTCTGAAAAACTTCTATACAAAAAAATTTGTAAACGACTGTAATAAATTTATTTCACCTTTAACTTTTCCTTATATTCTAATGTTTTTTTGGTGATGAGGGCACCAGTCATTCGCGTACTGATTTTACTTTTCTGAACCGATGTTAACAGCATTTCACTCACGATTTGTTTTTCTTGTTCCTCTTGTTCAAAACCCCACTGCTCTTTGTTAATAGTCGAAGCTAACATCTTCGTCATCTCTTGTACAAACAGCTGCATCTATTCTAGAACCAAGTTTAGGAGTCCGCTTTGCATAAGTGGAAGAATCCCAGTCGATAGGATCTCAACGCCATTAAACTAATTCAGAGCCTGAATTAGTATTTCTTGAAACTGATCTTCGATTTGATGTTCTGCATCATTATCTTCACTGTCAGGTATGTTCATGGTTTAAAATAGAACTATCAACAGTTCTATTACATTCAAGAAATTTATGGGCATGCCTAACAGAGTAGATAAACTGTTCACTGGCCGGAAGGCACGCGTCAGCCACAACAACACCAGAAAGGGGAATGACTTGCTCTTAAAAAACAAGTAGATAAAACCTCATTTAAATTTCAATGTATTCGTTTTGTATTCGCTTTTGTGAGAAAGCAGACCGCCTTGGAAAAAATTGCCCTGGTGATCGGAGTCTTTTCAGGAGAGCGTTTGAGTACAGATAAATACCGCCAGCAACTATAGGGATCACCATCTTATCTTTAACGGAATCATCATTCAAACAATATGAGCCTTGTTTAAAAAAATGATATTCCAAAGATATCTGAAGGATTTTAAAGACTTTGAAAGGATTTCCAGTTATCTTAAGAAATTCCAATGAACTCAAAACCTGTTCGGGTTTGAGCAAAATCTCGAAATATATTAATGATTTGAGGAGGCTTAATAGTGTTGCAGCACTTTTAAGAATTTAGCAGACTTCAAAGACTTTATTGGATTTTAAAATATTCCCAAAGGTAGCGAGGGATTTAAAAAGATTCTAAAGGATTTCCAGAACTTTAGTGAAATTTAAAGCAACTTCAAAAATATCACGAAAATTGCAAATTTTTGCTGCTGACAATTTCTTTTTGCAGAATTGGAAGAGGTGTGGAAAGTCCTTTCTTTGCAGCTTGTCTAATTCCTAAAAAAATTTACTCAATAAAAAATAGAATACCGCAATGTTATACGTTTTGACCATTTTTCTTTAAAACTTTCGAAAGAAGATTATTACTGATGATACCTTCATGATCCACATGTTCGCCACTTTTCCCAAAATTTGCCAGAAGGTCCATTGTTTTAGGCGGCATACCTGATGACATTTCTGTGAAAAGCAAAAAAGGTTTATGAATTTGTAATGTGGAAAATTAAAAATAGTAAAAGTGTAATTTGATTATTCCACTTTATTTCGTATAAGTGGGTTGCAGCCTATCAATGATCCGCGGCAGTGAATTCCTAATAAGTGACAAAAAAGGCCAATTACGCGTAACTAAAGGAAATGATAGATACGATGATATACACAATTACTCATATTTTGTGATAATTTTATTTTCATACTTTTGTTTGGAAATTGCATAAGAAAAAATAGTCTGTATGTTATATGGCATAACATTGTTATTTACTTACCAATAGAGTTAAGGAAAGCACCATAGGCGAGGAATAGAGTACCGGCGGTGATCTTCATTTTTAGTAGAGAAGATGACATCAGATGATAGTAAATCGTACTGACTTTGCAACAAAACTAATTTTTCACAAGATTTTTTCATATTTTACGCAGTTAATTTTTATTTGCTGACCCCCCTTTCTGACGTTCTTCCTCCCCCTTCCCCCCATTGTTCACTTATACCCGTAACAATCTCCCTCGGCCTCCTAAATTAAAGCCTTGAAGAAAAAACACATTTATTTATTTAAGAATAAAGTTTGATAAACTTGGTCTGTTCCATGTTCTTGTACATCTGTATGTCACAGAAGAAATTGCGCAAATTAAAACATTATATCAACATATTATGTTTGCAAGTTAACAAAGATTTCAGACAAACAGATCTTTATTGGTCTCACTCTATATCGTCCAAGGTTTCTATTAGTGCACCTATTTGTATGATGGATTCATGTGATAACACTTTAAATTTTTTTGAATAATTGATAATAATAACAACATGAAAAAAAATCACAGGTAAAAAATTTTAGGCGTGCCATTGTGTTAGATAAACTTTTTGTTTAAGTTTGTGATTTTCGCAAAAAATAATGGCTTCTTAACCGACTAGTTCATTTTTCAAATAACTAGATTAATTTTGATCAAAAAAATTATTTTCTACTAAAAGGAGGGAATTTTTACAAAATACCAGGTTTCCAACAGGAGAGATGAATTTGAAAATAAAAATATGAATTTTTTGTTTGCGAAAGTTCTTTGGTTTGTAAATAAAAAAAAATTTACGGACAATCTAAATATTCGTTTTTTGGTTGAAAGTTAACTACTTGCTTAAAACTTTAATTACTTAGTCAAAATTTAATTTTTTTGTTCATTGAAGATTCATTATATTACCTGAAAAATTGTTTGTTTAATAAAACAATGAAATATTATATTGAAACTCAATTTTTTGAACTGAAAACTCGAAAAATTCGTTTTTTTAGTGAGAGCTTCATTTTTGTAACTGATAATAATAAAAATTATAAAAGTATAATAATGAATAAAATAGATTATATTAAAGAAGCTATTCAAAGGTGCATTTAACAAATAAATTTTTGACTTTTCAATGAGCTCAACAAATGAAAATGAGAAACAAAAATTAACCACCAAATTATAGAAAGAAAATTATTTTTTATAATGCAAATTTAAGCATTGTTGAAAAAACTATATTGAAAAATAGACATTTTTCAGAATCAAAAAATATAAATGATAAAACCACAAATATTTTAACGGGAAAAAATCAAAGTAACGTCGTATATTAGACAAAGTCGTATTTAGGATTTTCAGTAAAAAACACAATCGACTTTTTGGTTTTTTAAAAATCTTTCTATCGATATAAGCGCTTTTTTTTAAACTGAAGGCAATAATGAGTCAAACCACGTCAAGTGGGCCCTGAAATTTCCAACAAATTCCCGATTTTGAAATCAAATGCATTTTCGA
>JAAAKG020179434.1:0-52316 GCA_010014905.2 Druon quercuslanigerum
AAGTATTTAGAGAAGGGATGGGGAGAGAGAAGGTGGACCAGAATATCAAGATTTAGATTGGGAAACGAGGTAAGAGAGGGGAGGTATTGGGATAAGGAAGAGAACAGATAGTGTAGAATATGTGAATGGGAGAAGGAAACATGGGAGCACGTATGGGAAGGATGTAGAAGAGGAATGGAGGCTAAAGGAAGCTGGCAACAGAATGTGGTTAAGATTCTAGGGGAGGATGGATTAGGAGAAGAATGGATGGAGGAGTTGGAGGGTGCTAGGGGAGCGAGTGAGGTTGAATGAAAGAATGCATGTGAAAAAATGGTAAATAGAAGGACAAAAAAAAGTGGAAGAATAAGGAAACGGAAGTCGCCTAAATTAGAAGCGTAAAGATTGTAAGTAATGGATATGTAATAGCATAAGTAGACTAAGATGCGTCTGCGTTCTCATTCTCTCTCTCTCGCTTGCACATGCACTCTCGCTTTCGGCCGCTCGCTCGATATATGTTAAAATAAACTAGATAGATATAAGACTTTATGTAAATAGTTGTAAATATTTGTAAATATTAAGGTAGAAATTTTCGTTCTTTTTATTATGTAAGTGGTAAGGAATGAAAGTCATGTAAACCCTTAAGGGACACATTATGAATAAAGAAGAATTAACTTTTTACTGAAAATTAACCTATTCTATTTACAACCAAATGAAATAAAATTCAAACCAAAAAGATGCGTCTTGAACAAAGACGACTGTATTTCCCTAAAAAATATAAATTTTTGTCAAAAACTTGAATAGCTCAAAGAAAAATCAATTCCGTTATGAAATTATGAATCTTCAATCCAATAAATGAATGTTTAACCAAAAATGGAATAGTTAAATTTTCAGTAAAAAGGCAATTTTCAAATAAAAAAATTTTTCTTTGGTTGAAAAATCGTCTGATAATTTGGAAAATAGTTTTTTATGGGAAATTAATTGTTTTGATTCATCATTTTATTTAGAAATTAATTTTTACAGCAGAAATTTTTTTGGTTTTAAAAACTCATCTCTTTGGTGGAGAATGATTTTTTTTTGTTAAAAATTAATTTTTTAATTATTTTTGCTAAATGCATCTTGACCCGGCCATTGCCGGAATTTTTTTCTCTTTATTTTTATAGAAAAAAGAGTACTACATTTTACATAACACCTATAAATTTGATAAAAAATTTCTGAGGTGTAGTATTTTCAAAAAAAAATTCGGAAAGTGGGCTATGCGGATTTATTCAAAGAATACTTTTTTGAATATCTTTAAAAACATTAGAACAAAAATGTGAAAATATTACAATTTATATTCTGTGCGAATCACAGATTTTTCCAAAACGTAAGATAATTATACAAAATGCGACATAATTGTCAAAGGATTAAGTGATTTCATTTTTATTTTTAAGCTCAGCGTGAATCTCTGATAAGAAAAAGCTGGACGTCTAAAATCTACGAGATAAGGACTATGCAACATATGTATACTAAAATCTAATAAAGCAGTAGCACATTCAGCAGTTGAATTTTCAATTAAATTTTCCATTGTTGCATTAACTAATCTTTCCTTTGGTTAAAAAAGATGAGGGCTGTCTTAAACTTTTTTTTATCCTTTATGGTTATCTTGAGTTCTATAGGTAAATATTATAATACAATATATCTATTATTTTACTTAACTTTTTTGTAGACTATACGACAATCATTATTTGTGCGATTTAAATTACATGCTTTCCGAATTTCAGTTGAATTTAAAAGTGGCCTCTTCTAATAAGAAATTCGTTCCATATGGGGTACTTGAATATTCAACAAGTCATGCAAAAGTTACATAATATGTTTTTCTAAAATGACACCCTTTCCTCAAATCCAAATCAAAATTAGATGTTATAAACTTTTTGTAGAACATTAAAATTTTTTTTATTTATATTTTGTTGCTGAAAAGTCAACTGAAATTTTTTTTCGATGATAACTATTTTTTCTAAAAATTTGTCTTTTTAATTTCATAATTTACCTGTTTTAGTCGAATTTTCCTTTTACTTGGAAAGATTCATTCTTTAAGACTGTTTCTTTAGTTGAAAATGTTCCTTCTTTAGTAAAAAAAGAATTGTCTTGCTTCGAAATTTAATGTTTGTTGGGTAAAAATCCACCAGTTCTCTTTATTTGTTGAAAATTCGTCTTTTTGGTTTTAAAATTATTTTATTTCCTTAATTTTATCTTTTCGGATTTATGTATAAACTATGACACATTTTTGTTGGGAATTTATATTTTTATGTTAAAAATTCGACTATTAATTTTTGTTTTATATAAATTAATGAATGAAGAAATTTTAAAATGGTATCCGAAACACTGTTTTTTGGTTTCGTTTATAAAAGATCACGGAAAATGCAAAACTAGTCACGAAAAAAATCAGGAAATTTTGAAAATTACCTAGCATAACTAACAAAACATTTTTATAAACAAAAAATAACGTACAGAGCCCTAACTACAATCATGAATCCTTTCTCACAAATATCAAAAGTGTAACAGTTCAGGGACGTTCGTAAGTATATTCGCTGGCATTCCTTATATTTAAAAAAAAATCTTTATTATTATAGGAAAAAATTAGGGGAACCTAAAACTGGTAAAATCGATCATTTCCCATGTATCGCATAGTAAATAGGTCTTTTGATTTACTTTTCATGCTCTCAAAATGTCAGTTCTGAAAATAGGACCATTTTAGAGCCGTCTCGATACAGGATTTATATTAAATTATTCTAATGTTAATATTAACGTTAGTATCAGTTAAATAATAATCTGTGATAATACAGAGTGACGTGGGTAAATTGAATACTTGATAGGTTTTTAAAATATTCTTAATTTTCTCGTCTTAATATTTTAAAGTTTGAAACATTCTCTGTTGCAGTCTTCAGTTCACAGTTTGATTGTTTGCCTAATGGCGCCCCCATTCCGCATGTTGGTTGTTCCGAACCTTCTTCTTCGCATAATAGGCATTCTCCTGAAGGACCCCTGCATCCTGCCAGATATCCTTTTCTAAGTTCTCATGCAAGGCCTTCTTCTCCTGCAAAGCCTCCTCTTCGTCTCAGATCCAGGTCTCCTCCTGCCAGGCCTTCTTCTCCTGCCGAGCTTCCTGTTCTTTTCAGGCCCTGGTCTCCTCCTGCCAGGCCTTCTCCTCCTGTCAGGCCTTCTCCTCCTGCCAGGCCTTCTCCTCCTGCCGAGGCTTCTGTTCGTCGCAGGTTCAGGTCTCCTTCTGTCAGACTTCATTCTCTGGGTTCTACAGTCAGGTCTTTTCCTGCCGAGTCTTCTCTTCGTGCCCGGTCCACATCTTCTCCTGCAAGTGTCGATCCTATAAACCTACGTGGATTGGGTCTTAAAAAACTTAGACTTCTTCGGCTTATTCCTAAGACGAATTCAACCCGGCAATTCGAAATCCGACGATACACTTTTCCTCCTGATAAACCAATTTACTTAAAAGAGAAAGGGAATTTCCTTGGACCGATGCCAACCGAAGCACAAAATGTATTGTCAACGTCCAATGGTGACATATTTGCAATAATGGAGAATCATAAAAAACTGCGTGGAATTTATACAGTAAGATATGACTTTCTAAACCGGACTGAAAAACGGGTGAAAATAAACATTTACAGTGGCGCGATTGGAGATATGACTCGAGTAGAAATCGAGGAAGCTCCCTTAGGGAAACAACGCCCAATTTCAATGAATTTTAAAATAATAGCTGTAGATGACGCTCGTTCACATCATTAACTATTAATTATAATAAAAAAATTCATTAATTATCTTTCTCCATTTTTCCTAATAATAATGCACCCAAAAATAAATTTAAAAATTAAATTTAGAACAGTTTTTTAAAGAATTTAATTATGAACTAGAATTATTACTAGAACATTTTAAGCAGACATTTGTCCTTAGATGATCGGATATTTTTCAGATCCAATTGAAAAAATCCTGGAAGCGCTTTCTTCAAAACATAGTTTTTATTTAAATTTTTTTAATTTCTCGATTTTAAATATAAAAGACTTCTTTTTGCTTTAATCCTTTCATCAGAGTAACATTTACGGAATTTTTTTTTTTACTTACCAGTTCATCTCAGGTTTTAAGTAAATGATAAGGACATAAGTTGAAAAATAAAAAAATTAAAAAAAAAATTTGCAATCTGAAAGTTTTGAAAACAAAGGCACGGGATAAATTATAATTCGTTATTTAAATTATTTCATTTAACAACTAGAGCAGAAGAGCCAGAAAAAATATATAATATTTAGATCATTTCAAAATGCAGTATTTAAAATCAAAACTATCAAATATTCAAAGCGTTTTAAATTAGAAAATTTAAAACATAGAAAATTCTGAATCTGCTTAAAATTAAAGCGTTCACCGATTCTATCGTTAGAAATAAATGAAAAAATAATTTAAAATTAGACATTAAAAATGTAAAATTTAAAGCCAAACAAGCTAAAACTAAATTATTCATTTAAAGCAACAAAAAATAAAAATAATTTAGCTAATGATTTAAAACTGTAAAAAAATTTCATTTGAAAAGTATCTCTGTTTATGTGAGGATTTTATTCGTGAAAATGTTACTACATGTTTAAAAATTTAGCTTTTAAAATTAAAAAATTACCTGTTTAGTTTAAAATTCAGTGGGTCAAAAATTCTTCTTTTTTAGTAGAAAATTAATCCTTTTTGTTAAAAATTCAATTACAGGTTCAATTTTTTCTTGTAGAGCATTCATCATTTTAGTTGAAACTTCATGTAGTTGGTTAAAGCTTTAGCTCTTTGGTTTAAAATTTAACACATTAAGTGTAAATATGGAATTTTTTCATTAAGTAGTGAAACTTTGAACTTTACGAGACAAAATTAGCAAAAAAAATGGAATCTCTAGTTTTTAGCAACAAAAATATAATTTCAACCCAAAAAAATCTGAAATTTCAATTTTCTCTTCTGGTATAATTTTTCCTCTACGCAATTTCTTGCGGCGGGACTCTGAAAGATTTACAAGAATTCGCAATTAATTTCAAAGATCTCCAGGTCACTTCTAGGTTAGAGAAATGAAGTCAGTAAATTTAATCCTATGTTTTTTTTTTTTGAAGATTTGATAGCAGAGTTCAATTGTTTATTTAATTTTAGTCTAGTTTTATAATTATTAATTATTATTTTATTATAATAATAATTATTATTAAATTTGCTGTTATTTTATTTTTCTATTTTAACTGATAGAAATTCATCTCCTGAAAGGTCTTATCCTCCTGTCAGAGCTTATTTTACAGGCGTTTTTGTTAGGTGTCATCCTTCTCCCCAGATTTCTCTTCCTGCCAGGTCCAGGTTTCCGCCTGCCATGGACGGTCTTTTAAGGCTTTTTGTAATTAAACATAATCAAATTAGATTTTTCCGGATTGTTTCCGAAGCAAATCGAAAGTGGCGATTCGGAATTCAAACCTACACTTTTGGATAAAGCAATTTATTTTCGAGGAAAATATAATGTGCTTCAACCTACGTCAAGGTGCAAATAATCAGTCACGTCAACGTCAAATATAGTAGATAAAATAATTTTATCCTTTGAAAATACCCCTTGTTTATTTAAAATTTCACTATTCGGTTGAGAATTGCATTATATTGTTTCAAATTCCATAATTGTAACTGCTATTGATTTTAAAAAAAATTATTGTTAGTACCTTGATATTTTAAATGCGAAACATACAGCAATAAATTTTTATATTACTTTTAAAGAATTTTGTGACACAATTGTTTGCCTAATACCAGCTCGAATGTAATATAAATATCTCACAAAAAAGCACTTATCGTCCGTAATGTATGATACGAGGACTATTCTAAATTTGATTTATAATCTTATTACGCAATAGAATATTGAGTAGGTATAAATTTAGTCAAATTCTTCATTGAAACATTAATTAGTTTTTTTTCTAACTGGACAATATGAGAATTGGTGCTATTCTCGTATTCTTATTGGCGGTTATTCTTAATTCTATTGGTAAATACAATAAATTATTATAAGTGCATTCTTGCAAACTGTATGCAAGTAAGAGTTTTTGAGATCCTGATGAGGCAAGGGGCAGCGAGAGAACTCATTAACACCCTAACCTCTAAGATTTTCCACGAAGTTACGGGAATAAATTCTTTTATGTAATATAAATGCAATTTTAGTTTTGATCAAATTTTAATATTAACTTTAAAATTTTGTATTTTAAAAAGAATTCAAAACTTTGAACATAGTTGTCATTACGCAATTTATGCAATTTAAAATTTGTAACCAAATACTCGTATGCGTCATAACCAAAGCTAGGTCGATAAAGACCATCTTTCTACTTTTAAGAAAAAGGGGATAAATCTCTTTTCATCCATAAGTCCATGTACCAAGGATTGCTCCTGAGTAATATAATACACTGATAAAAAGATCTACTCTTTAAATCAAAAGTGCCGGTGCTTTTAAATTTCTTATTATTAACGAAATAATTTATGTAAATAGTCCAATAAATTTGGATTTAAGACTGCTGGGTTGTGAAAATGCGCTAGCTGTCTACTTTTGTAACTGTTAAAAAATTAAAGTAAAGTGGTTAATCAAACTACATAAATGGAGTATCAAGGCTACTCCCAGCGCTGATCGCGCAGCGGTACTTGATCGTACTACGAAGCATGTGCACTGTCGGTAAAGTTGCACTCCTCTTGGCGGGAATTTTAAATTAGAATAAAAATGCGACTTGTGTTTTTTATTTTGTAAATGTTTCTTGACATGCCTCATTTGACCTCGAAATAGGAAAACTGTGCAAAGTAATAAAAGGATGCCTCGCTGACAATAATTAAGAATAATTTTTTAATTATGAAAAAATGATTCATTGAAATATTTACATATCTTGTTATGCTGTGACGTGCAAAACACACATGAAATAGCGCGTTACATAAAATCGTTTGAATAAGGTAAGTCTTGTACAAACTATGTTGGCTTCTATTTGGCTAGAACACTAATAAAAATATCTGTAGATTTTTGTAGACATTTAAAAACCATCTTCCTTTATACAGGGTGTCCCAGAAACCTCGTACCGCCAAAAACCAGGACATTGCATTTTAAATTTTGAGCAGAAAAGTCCTTTGCCATTTTTCGAAATTCTCAAAAATAAGCGAGATATTTAATATTTCTTTTGGTCAATCAGCGAGCCCCCGAAAGAATTTTGTTTGTTTATTTATGTTTGAATCGAAACATATGCATGTTACTGCATAACAAGATCTTTAAATATTCCAATAAATAATTTTTTCTAATTAAAAAATTATTAATTATTATCAGGGAGGCATCCCTTTATCACTTTCCACAATTTATTATTCCGGGAGCAAGTAAGGAATGTCAATAGAAAATTACAAAAATAAAGAAAACAAGTCGCATTTCATTCTAATATAAAATTCCCGCCAAGAGAAGTGCAATTTTACCTACAGTGCACATGTTTGGTAGTACCATCAAGTACGGCTGCGCGATCAGCGCCAAACAGCTGTGTGTCTCCTTGGTGCTCCATTCATTACATTTTTAGGTTAAACCATGCAAAATACGGTAAAAGATGAAAGGACAAAAATTGTACATTTGAAAAAGAGCCACGAATTTGTTACAAATCACTTTCTGATAGGAAGCGTAGTTTTCGCTTTAATCGTAAAAAACTTCAATTAAGGACAAATAAAAAACTGCCTTCTGCGTGGGCACATTCTCATCACAACTTTTGTCTGGTAATTTCTTTTTCGTTTTGTGTATGGGGTTACAAAAAATTTAATTTTTTTATGTTTCTAATTCTACTTTTTCACGACAAAAACCAAAAAGAGAACTATCAAAAAATTATTCATGAAAAATTAATTTATTTTTACATTCTCATCCGACAAGGTATATAATAATAGGTATATAATCATTTGTTTAAAATTTGACCTTCCCCCAGTTTTTATCAAGACGTCCACGTTTTAAGACGCCCTGAATCCAAAAAATAGGTTTTACGAATGTTTCTGTCTGTTGACAGTATGTCTTTATGTCTGTCTGTGAGCACGATAACTTTTGACAAGCGAGCGCATGTTGAACATTTTTTAGACCACTTTTTATCATGAGTCAAAAACTGTCTGTACCTTTATTTATAGTATTTGCAAAGACCAACGTGTTATTTTCATAATTTTTTTGATAAAAAAAAGTACAAGCATTATAGCACTCACAAAATTCAAAGAAACAAAAGGAAAATAAAGTTTTTGAACTAAATAATGCATGGTATGAAAAAAGTTAAGCACAGAAAAACGGTTATTTTTGGAAGCCCTTAAAGACTATCATAACGACTTTTAAATTTTTTTAGAGAAACTGAAAATTTAAACTTTAGCTGTGCAAAAAAATAATCAAAAATCGAAAATTGCACTTTGCGATCAAACTCTAAAAAATACTGAAAATATAATAAGACAAATATTATGCGTCCAAAAATATCCACATATGTTGTATTAATCCCTTTTTTATAGGACACGTAGATTTTGTTTTATTTACAAAAAACATCAAAAATACAAAAATTAAATTTTTCGACACACGACTCAAGCTAAGAAAATATAAAAACATAAAATTCATTCACCAAAAGTAGAGCAAACCTAATGATTCTTTCACTTGTTCAAACACACGAAAAATTTCAGAATTGAAAAAATGAAGTGGTTCTGAAGTAGCATTAGCTGCATCTGTCCATCTTCATTCAGAGGATGATAGGAAAGCTGCAAATCTGGTAAGGCAATTAGCACTTCGTTCCTCGGAGAATGCTGATGGAATTCGGTAATGTATACAGACTTTTATGCCATATAGTGAAGACGAAGCATAGGCAATGCTTGTAACGGATAAGTTGACCAAGCATCAATATCTCAATATTATATTCGGGGCAAATGCAAGAGGTGTTGACTTATATCCGTCTTATCATAAAATAAGAGAAGCTAAAAGCAGACAAACCCTGCAAATAAGATAGTAACTGAACAAAGAGCAGAAATTCCATTGCAATCACTTCTTAATCAACTAACAAAAGGACTAGTCAAAACCAGTGAACCTGTCTTGCACACGCTACCTTCCGCATGCCTTTTGAATTTGACTTTGATCGTGATGTAAGGTTTTGATGGTAGTTAGGGCCATTCAAATTATAAAGAGCGATATCTGGAAGATCTTAAATATCAAAACACTCTTAAAAATCACTTGTTCCTTTAAAGCCGTATACGCAAGAATCTAATTCATCTGAAAAAAATCGTCGGGAAAATTTATCGTCCGGGGTCCTCTAGAAGTTGTGTATCAATAAGAATTCAATTCATTGAAGAGACTACTGAAGTATTTAAATCTGAAAGAGATCAGATCGAGAGTCAAATAGACAATCTTCCCCCAACTTCTGTTGAGCATGATAGATGCTTAAGTATGTAGTTCCATTACAGAAACATCTTCTACAGGCAGATGTTACGTTTGCGGCGCAACACCAACTATGATGAACAACATTGACGAAGCTCTCAGAAGAGAAACTGATCCATCTATATTTTAGTTTAGCCTTTTTCTTTTAAATGCCTAGATTAGGTGTTTTGAATGTTTGCTGCACATCTCCTACTGCTTGGAATTCAAGAAGTGGCAAGCTCGATGTCTTTCTAAAAAGGCTAGTCTTAAAGAAAGAAAAAAAGCCATTTAAGCAGCTCCTAAGAACAGGATTGGTCTACTTATTGATATTCCCAAGGCCGAAGGTAGCAGGACAACGAACGACGAAAATACAGCTCGCAGATTTTTTAGCGATCCTAAAACTTTATCTGCCATTACTGGAATTGACAAACGTTTGGTATGTAAGAATTTGCTACGATTTTACAAACGTTATCTTCTGGATTTCAAAGCATCGAAAGCAATCAAAACCATTTCCGAAAGAAGTTATTGATCTTTTAAAATTGTCATTTGGATCCGGTTTAATCGTAGCCAATGAAAATAGTGAGAAGTGTCGAAATATAAAAATTCCTGAATAATTAAATGCACGACAGTTTACTATATGACCCTCTTTAAAAATTTCAGAAGAAAAAAGTTCCCGACAGAAAATTACCGAATTATAAAATGCCCAAACGGAAAAACTCCAGAATTTAAGTCAATAAAACATTGGTTTTTAAATTTTCTTTTAAATACAATAAACAATTCTTTTTATCCAAGAATTTTTATTAATATTCAAAACTTTGTATATAATTCTTAAAATTTAAAATAAAAAAGTTTATTATACTATTTAGCTTCAAGCGATGCAAAATAAAAATTCGGCAAACCTTTTTTTTAATTATCTACCGTTATCTATTTTTAATCAGTAATCACGTTTGCAATAATTAACTTAGTAACAATTCTTAATGTAAATTATTTTTATTGAAAAATTGAGTCATATTTATTACTTGACTGTTTAATTCCCATTCTCAGAAAGGTTTATTTATATACACAAGTTGGGTCACGTGACGAGATTCCTACCTTACCAACACTTTTTCTATTTCCTAACTAACTTTTACACGAACCTCCACATCGCGTTGAATTTTTAGGGTTATAAATAAGAAGCACTGAGAAATTTGCGTCTGGCCCTAAATTTTTATAATTATGAAAAAAATTTTTCTTGTAATTTTTTTTGTTGCATTTTTCATAATTTTTAAATTTAGTACCAGACACAACTTTCCTAATGCTTTTTATTTATTATCCCTTATTTTCATATACAGGTGGCGCTTCGTGTAAAAATAAATTAGAAAGTAGAAAAAAAAGTCGGTGAGGTAAGAATCTGTTTACGTGACCCTCTCGTCACAGGCTCACTGAATAATAATATTTTGACATCAAGCTTTCAGTCAGCGACCACAAAGACTCTCTTTAACGGAGTTTTATAAAAGTCCGATAATATCTTGAATTATTGCCAAGTTTTGGGTTCTTTTGAATAAATGTGAACTATAATTTCTTAACATGTCCCGTTTTTCCCAACAATTTCTAAACTTTTCATAAAAACAATCTTAGAGCCAAATGAAAATCTGCAGCAAAATATGGCCCAAATATCTCATTAAAGAAAAAGCCTATCGAACATGCAATATGGTTTTGTGCGAAACTTCACAAGGAAGAGTACATCTAAATCTAAAAAATATCCCAATAAGCTTACTGAATAAAAGTTTACTCCTCGGTTTCTGGTTGCAGATTTGAGTGCACAATTTGAATGTCTACCAAATGGCGAGCCGATTCCTGGTGTTCCTCGTTTTCGTACTTCTCATTCAAATGATATACATGCATTTCCTGAATGTTCTCATCCTCCTGCCACACGTCATTCTCCAGATTTTTGGGTCCGTTTTCCTTCTACTAACGAATCTTCCCTTCGTGACAGGTCCAGGTCTCCTCCTGCCAGTGAGCGTGCCATGTTTCTACGTGGATTGGAACCAGGACAATTTCAATATCTTCGCCTGATTCCAAACACAAATCCGGACTGCCGATTCGAAATTCGAAAATATACGTTTCCTCTTGATACGCCACTTAAATTAAAAGGAAGACGAAATTGCCTTGAACCAATGCCAAGCGAAGAAAAAAGTGTATTATCAACACCCAACGGCGAAATCTTTGCCCTATTAGAGCACCAAAATACAATTCTTCGCGGAATGTATACAATAAGATATAAAAATGATATTCCGTTGCAAAAACGGGTAAAATTCAACATGGCCAGTGGCACGATAGCAGATATGACCCTAGAAGAAATCAACGAATCTCCCTTAACCAGGAATCGTCCAATCTCAAAGAATTTTAAAATATTAATCATAGGCAATACAGTCCATAAAATAATTTAAGTTCGTAAACAAATGTAAACTAAAATATAATATTGGTTGCTATCTAAAATAAAATAAAAGTTTCACGAATAACTGGTAACACGGGAACGCAAAAAAAAGTATTTTAGAACCGTGCGAAATTAGGATATAATTTTGTTTTGATCGTATCTAGGATACAAATTTTTCACGTAAGTAAGTAGTTTTTTGATACTGTTACAAAAGTTACTGAATTATGCTGTTTAAAAAATAAATAAAACACGATCAAAAGCAGAATCGTTGTCAGAGTCAACTTAAAATTAAATAAATTAATTATTCCTGTTAAAGATAAATTAGGTCTTTCAGACCAATAAGCTGAGGGAGAAAGGAAAAGGATTGCAGATGGACGTGGTGACGGTAAGGAAGGAAAAGGATGATAAAATAAAGCAGATGTTAGAAAAGATTAGCGAGTGTAAGGAAAGGGCATAACAAAGAGAGAGCGGATAGGAAAATTATAAGGGCCATGGAGTTAAGGATAGAGAGAAGTTAGGATGGAGGGGAGAAAGAAAAATAAAGTGGCGGTTTTGGAATTGGAAAGCTAGGAAGAAAAATTGGGGGCAATACGTAAAAAAATAGGATAAAGGACAAGAAGGTTTTCATCGATCAAGATTGGACGAGGCAAACAGGGATGTGCAGAGAATGATAAACGCTAGGGCTAGGAAGGAGAGAAGTGAAGGGAGAGAGGCGAAGGTAGAATATCAGAAAATAAAAATAAAGGAGAAAATGTGTGTATGGGACGAGAAGAAGGAGGTTTTCAAGGATGTGTGCTGATAGTGTGGTCGTACTGTTGGGGGAAGGGGCTTTAGACCAATGATTGGGGTGAAAGGAGGCATGAACTAGAAGGTGGAGAGCTTTGAAAGAAAATCGAAGGATAAGTGAATAAATAAAGAGGAGGAAATTCTAAGAGGCTGGGTAGAGTACAGAGGATGGGCTGTGGCTAATAGTATGGTAACAGGGGACGAACAGGGAGAACACACGTATGTGAGGGAGATGGGAATATCGGTGATAGACTATGTTATCACGAAAAGTCAAAGGTAATGAGACAATCAGACATTAAGTTTTAACATAAAGGGGAAGGGTGGCAGAAGGCATGGTTGCAAAGAACGGTAGTTAGAGAAGAGGGTGTCATGGACGAGAGAAGCGATAGAGAAGTATCAGAAGCAGTTAGTAAACGTTAATTTTAATGGGGACACGGTGGAAGAGATATGGGATGATCTGAAAAGAAAGTGAAAAAGTGTGTTTAAAAGAAGGTATTTAGAAAGAAGAAGAAAGGAATGGTAAAGCTGTGGTGTAATAGGGAATGTAAAATGATAAAGAAAAAGGGGAAGAGGAGGAAGTAGAAGGAAGGAATTGAGGGAGTTTAGAGTAATGTGTAAGAATAAAAACCAAAAAAAGAAAAAACAGCTGAAAGAGAAGTGGAGAAATGTTAAGACAGAAGAGGACGTGCGAAAAATAATTGATCAGTTAAAGGTTAGGGTAAGTAAGAAGATAGGGCGTGACGAATAGAGCGAATTTTTTAACGATTTATTTCAGGGTTCAGACACATGAAAAAGATAAGGAGATTAAAAGATTGAGGGAGGTAGATGGAGAGGATCTGAATGGCAAGGATGTAGAGAGGCTCAAGGTCTTAATAAAAAAGTTTGGAGGGGGAGGGATTTCCAAGAGGGTGGAGGAAAGGCCTGATCGTACCAGTCTATAAA
The DNA here is from genome assembly GCA_010014905.2 of Druon quercuslanigerum. Lineage (NCBI taxonomy): Eukaryota > Metazoa > Arthropoda > Insecta > Hymenoptera > Cynipidae > Druon > Druon quercuslanigerum. The sequence continues at coordinate 13,527 of JAAAKG020179434.1, forward strand.
AAAGGGGATAGCGTGAGGCAGGAAAATTATAGAGGATTTACGCTAATGAATACGGGGTAAAAAACATACGCGATGGTATTAGCAGATGGACTGCGGAACGATGTTGAGGGAAAAGGCATCCTGCCGAAGAAGTAGGCGGGCTTTAAGGAGAGTAGGAAAATTAGGTACAATATTTACGCCTTGCAGCACGTGGTGAATAGAGAACCAACCGAAAACAGGTGTTAAAGTATACGCGTTTTTTGTAGATCCAAAAGTTTGTTTACTTTAGTGGATAGGGGAAAGTTCTTGGAGAAAAGGGTAGAGAGGGAAGTGGAGAGAGGCCTGCTTGAGAGAGCAAGGTAGGTGTATGAAGAGACGAAAGACAGGGTCAAAGGAGCGGAGGAAATCTTTAAGGGTATCTGGGTGGACAGGGTTCTGGGTTAAAGCTAGGTTAGAGTTAAATGCAAACAAGTCAAAGTTTATGGTGTTCAGGAAAGGAGGTGGGGGAGATAAGGAAGGAGAGTGGAAGTGGAAGAGAAAGCGGTACAGGAGTTGAAAGTGTTTGTGTACCCGGGCTTCATGTTTTGGAGTAATGGGTGTGTGGATGGTCATATAAAAGAAAGACAGAGTGAAAAGTGCAAATTTGGTGATGAGGCAGGTATGGGGGCTAAGGAAAAGGAGCTTTGCAAATGATTTTGTAAGGAGAATGAAATTGTTTGATTAGCTAGTGATAAGCGTCTTATTTTACGGAGTGGGGGTGTGGGCCTAGAAGGTAAGTGAGAGGTAAATACGTTACAGGAGAGGTAGACATTGGTAGAAAGTAGACACTGCAGGCAGTAAGAAATACGCTGGATTGTCAGGAGACAGACAGATAGCACGAGTTTGAGGATTATAATGGGGAGCCGTGAGTGTAGATACGAGGAGAGATTTTTAGAAAAGGGAGAAAGTAGGCTGCTTTGGGAGTGTTTGTGGGAGAAGAAGAACAGACGCATGGGTGATAAAGATGAAGGTGGAAAGAAAAAGGTATTTTACAATAAATGGTTTACAAACGGATGAAGTGAGAAGGATGCATGAGGCAGGGATGATGGTATATGTGTTGGTAAAAAGAAACAGCATAAAGAGAGAGAAGCAATCACGAAAGGAGAGAATAAGAGAGTTAAGGTTTAACGGGAACTATATGTGGAGTATGCCAAGAAAGAGAGCGCAATATTCGTGCGAGAAAGGAGAGCAAGGAAGACAGGAACTAATAGAACTAAAATCTCGAAAAAAGCAGATGTTTGAATTATGCGGGAAGGGGGATTCAAAAGTGGAGCACTGTTTGAAGGTCTGCGAAGAGGTGAAAAGGAGTTATTGCTACATGAATAGGGTGACAAAAGGCCAAATGGGTGTTAGATAAGATGTAGAAGAAGAGAACGAAGGACATAGAGGAATGGAGTAGGAAAGATTATACATAGGAGAGGAAGTAGATGTAAGAAAATTGTACATATTGTAAATATTAGATAAGGATTAGAGATTAGCTGCGGAGGCAGAGGCTGGCATTGAGAGGCAAAGAGAAAAAGTAGTGATATGCGCGCGAGGCGAGGGGAAGCGAGGAAGGCAAGGTCATAAAAGTAAGCGGCTTAAGAGATAATGTGTTTTTAAGGGGTAGTTGTAAGGAAATTCTGTAAAAATGAACGTGTAAGCAAGTCAATTTTTTTAGGCCAGCAGGCTAAAAAATTAACGTTTATCTATCTATTTACATTAGACCCATGGAATATAGCTTATAAAATTACTTACAGCTGTGGTGAAACTTATAAACGTGAAACTAATTTCCCTCTGTGCATATTGATATTATAAGAAAAAAATAAAACCATTCCTTACGAAAAAGAGTTATAAAATTATTGCTAACCCAGAGACAACTTTTTGATGAAAATTAAAGTTGGGCTGATTAACGACACTTTTTTCAGAAGCTGTTAAATATAAAAATTGCAATTAATTAAAAACCGGAAAAAATGTTTCTCAAAGTAACATCTGGACCGGAAAACTTGGAAAGTCGGAAATTAATTTTTTGACCGGGAAATTTATAATTCTGTAGAAAAAAACCCTCACCTTTCATCTCAACCATTTTTTTAATAATCAGTTAAATTGTGATCTTTTTCAATTATGATACTATTCAGTTTAGAATGCAGAATTAGAAAATCTTTTTCTTGAAAACTTCTTCATTTTAGATATTAAAGCGTACTTTATTTAAATGATTCGATCGGCTGTGAATATAAATTAATCCATGATTTTTAAAATTGAATTGTACTTTTAGATTTAAAAAATAAATAATGTATTATTGTACAAAACGATTTTGAATTTTAAAATAATTTCTTTTAGTGACAAAATTAACACACTGAATTTTTCAGAAACGAATCTCAATTGTTTTTAGCGCAAAATTTTGCGATTTCGCTACTTATTTTTGACGGCTAATACAACAAATGCAATGGTATGCACCGTAATGCACCGTAGCGTACAAAACAAATATTTAATAATGGATTATATCAAATATGATAGCGGTTCTAGTGAGTTCATTAGCTACACTTTTTTCCTTTAAAATATAAAATGTATAAATCTGCTAAGAACAAACTTGACGTCCATATTATAGGAGATAACGATTAACTGTAGAACCTGATAGAGAAGTGGAATATTCATAAGTTCCATTGCTAATGAAATTCTTTAATAAAACTTTAGTTTATTTTTTCTTTATTCAAAAAGAATTACCCTCGTCTTATATGTGACCGTTAGTCCTCAATTTAATTCGTAAATATTATAATATACATATAACCTTAAGTAATTTTTGTAAATGTCTGCAAAAATTAGAATTTGTCGGATTCAATCTCTCAAGAAAAACTAGACATCGACTAATGTTGTGGTTTAAATTGAGACTAGTATCTTTAGGAACCTAAGTTTCAATAGGCAAACAAAAGAAATCAAAAAGTATACTTATGAATATTCCAAAAAGAATGTAATAATCCCTTTTTCGTTCGTGCATATTATTTTTCACTTCCTGACGTCGAAATAAAATCTTCCACGTCTCTGTATGGAAGTGAAAAATATTGCAGATGATAGTACACAAGAAAAAATTACTTTTCTCTTTCCTGCTGTAGAACTGAGTTCACAATTTGAATATTTGCCTAATGGCGACTCTATTCCACGTGTTCCTTGTTTCAGGCCCTCTTATTCTTCTCTCAGACATTTATCTCCTGAAAAGGTTCTTCCCACTGCCAAACCTTATGTTTTGCGTTCTTTGGTCATGTCTCTTCCTCTCACCGAGCCTTCTCTTTGTGCCAGGTCAAGGTCACCTCTCGCTGAGCCTTCTCTTCGTGCCAGGTGAAGGTCACCTTCTCTTTCCGAGCCTTCACTTCGTGCTAGGTCAAGGTCACCTTCTCTCGCCGAGCCTTCTTTTCGTGCCAGGTCAAGGTCACCTTCTCTTCCCTAGCCTTCTTTTCATGCCAGATCGAGGTCTTCTACTGTCAGGGACCGTCTTGCACGCATACTAGGAATTAAACGTGATTAACTTAAAATATGTCGGCTCATTCCCCATACGAATCCAAACCGGCTTTTTGAAATTCGAGACTACACTTTTCCTCCCAATGAGCAAATTTTTTTGAAAGGAAAAAATAATGCCCTTTTTCCTATACCAAGCGACGAACTGGTGACGTCTTTGCAATAGTGGAGAGTGGTAGACAGCTACGTGGTCTCTATACAATTAGATTTCACGCTTTATATACAACTGAGAAACGGGTAAAAGTAAACATGAACAGCGGCGCGATTGAAGATGTGACCTCAGAAGAAGCCGCGGAATCTCCCTTAGGTAATCATCGCCGAATGTTAAATAATTTTGAAAAAATACTTCTATACAACATTTGAAAATGAAATCTAGTATTGTTTGCAATGTGCAGTGCAATCAACTCATGATACCGTTCTTTCGTGCCCCCTTTCATGCAGCAATACCTCCATTCTTATACTACTCTTTTCCACCTCTTCACGCTCCTTCAACCAGTGCATCCCTTTTGCATCCCCCTTTCCGCACAACTTAAACATCCTCTTCTTTTTATAAAGCCATTCCCTATTATAATCCTCCATGCATCCGCATCTCCGTCTCGCTATAAGTTCCTGACTTTCTTTCTCTCCTTTCTTACACACATATTGCGCTCTCTCCCTTGGCATAATCCACACATAGTTCCTGTTACACCTTGATTCTCTTATTCTCTCTCCTTCCCTTCTGCCTTCTCTCTCTCCATGAAATTCTTCTTAACCATCTCATATGCCTTCCTTCCACATGCATCCTTCTCACTTCATCCATCTGTAATCCGTTCGTTCTAAAGTACTTTTTCCTTTATATCTCAATCTTCTCACCCCTGCGTATTTTCTCCTTCTCCCACCAACACTCCCTAACCAGCTTACTTCCCCCTCTTGCAAAAATTTCTCTTCATATTCACACGCTTTACCGCATCTAAATTACCCCCTCACTTACCTTCCGTCCTGCCTCATCGCCACATTTGCCCTTCATACTCTCTGTTTTGTATGAACATCCACTCCCCCATTCCTCCGAAACAGGAAGTCCAGGTACTCAAACTCTTTCACCTGCTCTACCGCCTTTCCATTTCACTTTCACTCCCCTCCCTTATCCCTCCCACCTCCTTTTCTGAACAACATAGCCTTGGAATTTTTCGAATTAGCCCTTGCCTAACTTTATTTAAGTATCTTCTCAACCTTTTGATCATCTCCTTTAAAGCTTCTCCGCTCTTTGCTATCAACACTATGTCATCTGCATATGTGAGTAACCATATCATGATTGTTCCTACCCTTTCTCCTCTTACCACTCCGCCCGCTAGCTTACTTTCTATATTCAAGATTAAAATTGCAAAAACCCTGCTGCCTTACACCACTTCAATTTCCTTGTTTACTTCTCTATATCGTAGTTTAACTCCTCTCCATCCCTCGTATTTCTTATCCCCTCCTATTTCTGACTTCCTATCTTCTGACTTATCCCCACCTCACGTTTTCTAAAGCTATTAATTATCTTCCACAGTTTCCCTTCTCTCTTAACACTTCTCAACTCCTCTTCTAGATTTTTTTCCTTTTCCTGCTCTACTGCTTTGTCTGTTTTGTCTATTTAACAGCTTATTATTATTAGTCAGTTTAACATCTTATAAAATATTTTAAAATATGAAATTGCCCCTCCCCCGACATCTACAAATATTAAATAATGAGATTATCAGCAGTAAGTATATATATTTAAAAAAAAGTTGAATTATAGTTTACTTTATTGGGGCTTTAAAAGAGGCTTATCTTTTTTACACTCTGATCCTAATGAGAAGAGATTGGTTTTATGTAAAATTTTACCTTGTCGATTTTCATCAAATTTCTACATAGGCACATTTTCTTTTTTTGATAGAATGAAAATAATGAGAGTTGTAGCATTTTCAAAGTCCAAAAAACAAACCAAAATGAACACTTAAAGCCAAAAAACGCATGACATGAAAAAAGTCAAGAGGAGAAACACGTTTATTTTTGGGATCCCGACAAGATTATCATGACAAATTTTTGAATTTTGTGGAAAAGTTGAAAATTGAAATTTTGATCATGCAAAATATAATGAAAAATCAAAAATTACATTTTGCAGTAGATTTCCGATAGAACGTATAGTTTTTGTTTTTAATCCAATTTGTTAGTTCAAACTTGTCATGAATAATTTTTTATAGGACACGCAGTTTTTGTTTTAATCGTGGAAAATAGAATTCAAAATTAAAAAATTAAATTTTTCGAAAAACGGCACAAGGCACGAACTAAGATTAACATACTAAAGTTGTTCAACCCAAAATGATCTATAATCTAAAATTATTATTAAAAAAATAAACTTTTTAGAAAAAGGACAGAAGATAACATTAACATTATATTTACCAAAATTTGTAGCCTAAATTGCATCTACATCTACATTTACTGATAATAATAAAGTTTGCAATTCATAGAGTTTTGCTATAATTAATGGGAAGTTACCATAAATAACTAATAAAATTAGCGTCATATTACCATAAAAAAACTAGAAAATTTTGGGTAGTTTATAATAAATTACCATATTTACCTGTAAAATTACCATAAATACCCGAAAATTTAGATTAGTTTCCGGGAATTTAAAGATATTTTTAAATTGAATTTTGGGAAATTTATAGTAAGGTACGATAAATTCCATGTGATATTATCATAAATTACCCAAAATTTGATAGAATGGAAATATAAAAAAATGTTTAAAGTTGAATTTTGCGTACTTTATTGCAATTTATCTATCTACCTGTAAAATTACCATAAATGACCTAAAATTTGCATAAAATTCCGGAAATTCAATAAATTATCAAACAGTTAATAAATTTCTGGAAGGATTTAAAAATCTTTAAAATTGTATTTTGGGTAGTTTATGCTAATTTGCCATATTCACCTGTAAAGATATTATAAATGACCAAGGTTTCATAAATTTTTGGGATTCTACCAACATATTTAAAATTTATGGAAATTTTTAAATTAGATTTTGGACAACTAATGGTAAGTTACCACAAATCACCAAAAATTTTATAAAATTACAAAAATTTATTAAAACGTTTGAAAGTGAATTTTGAGTTGGTTATGGTAATTTACCATATTTATCTGTTAAATTACTATAAATTTCAGGAAAATTATTGACACTTTTAAACTGGATTTTGGATTTTCAATTTAAAGAAATTCATAAATTAGACTTGGAGATTTGAAAAATTAAAAATTAAAAGGTGTTAACACCTTTACTGAAATGTTTAGAGGTTCTGAACAAATTTGAAAAATAATTAAAAATTAGAAAACATTTAAATTAACTTCTAAATTTCTCAAGGTCTAGATTTAAATAATATAACTTCTACCTTACAAAGTATAGAGTTAAACAAATTTTAATTTTTCAATTTTGAATGTTTGCAGCTTAAGATTGCTTAAGACAATAAAATTCGAAAGTTAACCGATTCATTTATTAATATAGAGCTTTAAAAATGAGAATGTGGATTTAAATTTTTGGAATTAAATCTGGACCTTTGAAGCCTATCATTTATCAATGTTAAAAATTCTTAATTTTGTAGTTTATCTGCATTTTATTTAAACTTGTTTAATCAGAAAGTAGCTTAAGAGTTCGAATTTTTTAATTGGATTGGCCTTGAAGAATGTTTTCAAACCCATAAAAAACTAGGCATTTTTTCTTCGACGTTATAAAACCAAAATAGCAAAAATCCAAACAAACCAAAAAAAAATTTGTTTATACGAAACTCCAACAGACATGGTTCATACAGCCGTGATTGTTCATGGTTTAGAGAATCCCGAGATAGTGCGAAAGCCACTGAGGGCGCACTCGAGACAGCCGCTATAGCAGGACTGCAGTAAATTTGTTAATTCGAAAAATTCTAGTTCTTAAGAAATATACAATTTTACGTAATGCATGATCCAAACTAAAATTTTATAAAATTAATTATTGGTTGAAAGCATTCATATAATCAATCAAAAAAATCCTAACATGAAAAGTTATTTTATTTTCAATTATTAATTAATTTAAAGAAATGATTCGAATTAGGTCTATTTTACAAGCATTCTCATTCTCATTTTCACTGACATTGTAAGTTTGACTTGCCCGATGTCCCTAATAGAGTGACTAGGTAAGGAATAACGCACAAGGTCATGTCGAAAAAAAAGAATAGCTTCGATTTTTAAAAAGGGATAATAAATTGGTCGGGAGGAATAGCTTGGCTTTGGAAGGTTTACGACTAACACGTCGTCATCTGATTGACCACTCCAATCCTTTAGGATTTTTCAAAGAAGTCGTGAATTCGACTTCCCATTGACCCGAATCGTAAAGAGAAACACTGACGGTAATCCCCGAACCTCAAAGTTGAATTATTATTACTGAGGGCGAGTTCTTAGTGGTTCTAACGCAGGGGCCTACCATTTCGGGAATTTCAACACATACAAAAAGTTACAAACAAATCGAGGCAAGAAAATAAGAGAAGGGTAATGCTGGCCAGGAAATCTCCTTTCTCTTTGGTGAGAATCCTTATCTCGCATAAAGCGAGGACACGGCCTGATTATGAAGCAAAGAATAAATAAACATGGAGAGCTGTCTTCCGTTTTCCCGGAGGAAAACGGGAACTCATCGCGATGCCCCTTTTCGCTTCAGGGTCTTCTATCTTGCGGTTTGCTATTGATGCCCACCGATGATGTTGACTAACTTTTAAATTTATGCTCGGCCTTAAAGTAAAAGCCGTGGCTTCCCTGGCATTCTTGAATGAGAGGGTCTCTAATCTGGACATTCCTGCCGGGATATCTCATCGATTCATCGTCAGCGGAGTTGCCTTTATCAATCGCTGTGGCTATAAGTGAAATCGATGCTGGTTCTGACGTTAGCTTTTTGGCCTTTGGCATTTTAGCGTTATCTGGGTTAGCTTTGAACATGGACATATAGTACTAGCCTGCTGCCTACGGCTGCCGAAAGATGACTAGAAGACAGGATGAGAGGAAAAATCAAGAAAGTCGACCTGTCCTTTTCTAAGAATGGTGATTGTTTCTACTCATCTTCCATCTGCTTTCATTAGAGAACGATCAGCTGACCTATCGGCAGTCGCTATCCCTAGAGAAAGACAGGCGACTTTCTCGATTTTCCCCCTCTTTCTATTCCCTAGTCCACTGCCAACAGCCATAGGCAGCAGTCCGGTACTAAATGTCGATGACTTTAATTTAATTAAACTGATCTACAGCGTACTAATTAAATCAATAACAATTATTCTATTAAATTAATTAGTTCATTAAAGCCTTGAGCAATAATCCAGGTGTTCAAGAACAGCCAAGCAAGTTTTAATTTGTTGCTTTAGATTCTTTTCCTCTAGTAATTTCGGTTAAGTTTTTAATACCTGTTATTACTTAACACAGGTAATAAAATACCGCGTCACAACACATATATGACATAAAAACTTAATAAGCATGAGAGCAACAGCCAATAGTGCGCCTACTATTTGCTAAATCACAGGCTTTTCGTTTAAAAAGCGTAAATTTATTCTACCCTCTTTGAATATTAATTTGGTCAAGGAAAATAAAAAATTGTTTCGTGGAAAATTAGGTAGAATTAATAATACAGTTTTGCGGTAATCGTGATATAGTATTTTATGATTTGTTTAAAAATTCATCAATTTTGTTGAAAAGACATAATTTTTGGTTGAAAATTCAATTTTTGTGTTGAAGATTCGTCCTTAGGGGGTTAACTTCATCTTTCTTCGAAAAAATTCTACTGTTTGCTTCAAAGTTAATCTTCTCTCTGTTTAAAGATTGAACTTTTATTTTTAATTTTCATTTTGAAATCAGTTGCAGTTTTATTCAAAACAGCGGCGGCAGCTAAAATAATGACTACAAAATCTCTAAGTGTCTAAAAAGTAAAATATGATATAAATTGTTATATCAGATTCAACGAATTTAGTAATTACATTCTTTTTCCTTGAATCGAACTCTGATGAAATGTAAATATCTGACAAGGACAAGTTAGACGCATACGTTTTATAAGATAACGACTATATGATGTATGTATTTTTCCATTTATTAAAGCTTTGGAAAATTTCGCAGTTGCATCGTTCAAAAAATTCCTAATTACATCAATACATCTTTCGTATAATTAAAAAACATGAATCTTATTTATAATCTCACTTTATCTTTGGCTGTTATCCTCAATTCTACTGGTGAATATAATAGCATAATACATTTATATTTTTAAGAACATTTTATATTTGAAAGTTTCAAGTTAAAGAAATCAATCGGTATAAGCAAATTAGAAATTGTTTAATATAATTTACATTCTATTCAAATTGGTGCGCTCTTTTATACTTTGTTTGAGCTTTTTTGAAATTAGTACAACGTTTAATCAAAAATAGTACGGGATTTGGCTGTAGCTCGGCATAGACAATTATATATTCGTGAAGAAAAATTGCTTCAAATGATTTTTGAAAATTCGAAAAAATAGCGCAGGGATGGGAGTTCCGAAAATTTTTGTAACTCGTTTTTTTAATATTCTATATCTTCGGTTCTAGTAAACCGATTTGACTTTTCAAGCTCTGAAATTTTTAGCATTTGTTTCATAAAAAGCCTTACATATGCTCTACAAGTTCTGAAAGTTATATTTTAGGACCACCAGTGGTTAAAAAAAATAAATGAAACATAAGGTTCTACAACACGAAGCGACCACAGCGTTTCGCTTTTGTTTTTCTATTCGCGGCAAGCGTGCTAGTCTAAACCTTCATTGGAAAAAACAAAAGAGCTCTACTCTTACATTTTACATGTACCGTCCTTAGCGTAAACATCACATTAGCGAAATCGCTTGCTCACAATTATTTTTTTTTCTTCATTGGAATGAGCTTGAATACTTGTTTTCTCAGTCCATTCGTATCTGAATACATCGTTGCCGAAATTCCTTTTTAGGAAAAGTTGTTATCATCTTGTTGGCATATCTGGTCACAGTAATATTAAAAGAAACGGCAGGCCTGTTCCTGAAAGTACTCGGGAAAATTTTCAAATCATTACAGAAATCAATTTCATTTGTGATAGTTGTCGTAAAAAATTTTCGCAAGGACAAACTCCGTCTTCTGATACATCTAAAATAATGATTCTCATGTCAACGAAATTTACGAATATAAATTTTCAGATTAAATTGATATGGATGTTGGAGAGTAATATTTTATCTGAAAGCGATACATATTTTTTAAACTAAACAAATAGAAAGCCGTTTTTTAAAACAAAGGGTGTCGTGCTTAAAAGATTTGTCAGCCCATGATGATAATAATTGTATAATGCCATCGAAAAACGATTGTGTATCCGGGAAAGTACAGGAAGTAATTTGAGACAGCTGTATGAACTTTTTATGGTCGCTATTTCTGCGAAAACAATTTCTGGAACAAGTGTTACCCACAAAGTTTGCGTCTGCATTTCCTATTATATAAAACAATTGGCTTAGTCTAATTCTCTGCCATGTCCAACCGTTATGCATTGGATAACCAAGTCGATTTCTAAACCTGCACAAACAGCGAGTTTTTAAAATGAATTTCCCAACTGTCTTGGCGATCAGAACTTGAAACTTCTTTTAGAAAGAGCCTATGTCGAAAATGTTTTTGAAGATGTCAAAATTCAACAGTGATTAAACGTGGATTATCAAATTTAGAAATTGTTGTGGCCCTAGTAGATGAATTTATTAACAGCTTACGCGAAGACATGAAACGGCTTCTTCGACATGCTTTTGTTGTTAAACAACAAAGCATGCATATTAATAGTGTGAAGTATAATGCATTAATGGGGCAAGTTCTTGTTCAACAAGGTTAGGTTGGAAACTACAGGATTGATTGACAAAATGCTCTATCAAAGAAAGCTAATATCATTTTAACGAGAAACAGTAGGAATTACTATAAGCTTTGTTCTGTACAATTCAGATGGTTCAGCGACACAGAAAAAAACCTGTACCAACCTTGCGGAATGGAATTAACATGCAACTGTTTAAACTGTTAATTTTTTACACTTTAAAAATATCAGGTTGCCGAACTGTAAATTTTTGTTATGAACTTATATGGAACTAAATAGGGTTTTAACTTAATTTCGAAGAGTTTTAAGGTAATTTCAACCACTATCTTAATTTATCTTTGAAAAAATATGCCGGAATATGTAGAAAGTGAAAGTTTGACCCATTTGGTTTTTTATTGATTACCTTGGAGCTTCGGTACTTCTTCTCCGGGAAAATATGTCTAATTTGACCAAATATAAATTTGATAATGGCTTCTAATCCGAAAAAAACAGAACGAAAATTTAATCTTCTATTTCTTGTTCCAGATTTAAGTCTACAGTTCGAGTGTTTACCTAATGGAGACCCGATTCCAGGTATTTCTTCTTGCGGCTCTTCTTATTCTCTGGAACGGTTTTTTCGTCCTGTTCAACCTGATCCTCCGGGTTCTCTGGTCAAAATTTCTCCTCCTGCCAAGTCCCCTCTTCGTGCTAGGTCTAGGAGCCCTCCTCAAAGGAAAAATATTTTGGCCAGTGTTCCTCCTACTGCCGTGCCTCCTCCTAGTGCTCGGGCCAGGACTCTCCCTAACAGGCGTGTTTCACTTCGTCGACTTGGATCTGATTTTAATCAGCTTAAATTTATTCGACTTATACCCAACAAGAATCCCCTCCGGATATTTGAAATTCGGAGATATACTTTTCCACTCGATACACAATTGCGAGTTAGAGGAAAATATAATGAACTGAAGGCCATGCCAACCAAAGAACAAATTGTATTATCAACGTCCAATAGTGAAGTTTTTGCAATTTTGGTAAAGAACAATACAATTCTTCGTGGAATGTATACGACAGAAACTGCCATTCAAAGACGAGTAAAAATAAACATGGGCAGTGGCATCGTACAACTGATGACTGCAGAAGAAATTAGAGACTCTCCATTAGGCACCGTTACAACAATCACAAAGGCTTTTCAAATAATAATTGTACATAATTTATTTAATTAAAAAATTTTACCGCTGCGCTGGCACTTTCTCATTGCGCGTATTAATTCTTATGCTTCGCGCTTCGTAATATTTTTATTTGGTGCTACGTGATCGATAATGTACTTACCTTTAAGTACATCTTTTTATTTCACGCACAGTTGTGCGCACGCGTTTTAAAATAAGAAATAAAATAATCGACAACTGTAAGTTGGTCTTAGTGAATTCTCTTTTTTTAAAGCTCCTTCGGTTTCAAAAAACATATTTATTTAAGCATCTCGTGATTTTCTCTTTAAAAAAATTATTTCTTTAAAAAAAAAGTTGTTAATGAACAATTTATTGCAACTTTTGTCGTTTTTATATGAATTTAATTTTTTTATTTTAATTCTAGAGTAAAGTGGTTCTAAGCAAATATGTAGATATAATTTGGGCGAAAATCTTTGTGAAATAAATAATGTTGGTGTAGCTGGTTTCCTTTTCCTTAAAGGTATTTTATTATTTTTAATATAATTTTATAAAAATGGTTATAACAAATTTGCCGCTTATAAGCTTTTGTCGCTTGTCAAAATTTTTTTGTGTTTATTTTTTAACTTTTTTTATGAATAAAACAAAAACTATGCATCCTATGAAAAAATTATTTTTTTATTATGCAATAAAAATTTGATATTTTCATTCTCCAGAAAAATTCAAGAAGTCATGATGATTAATTTAAAACGACTATTATCGTTTAATTTTTTAGAATTTTGTAAATGCTGTAATTTTTTAAATTTGTTCTTTATCAAAAAGTCATTGGATTAAACTTTTTGTATTTTTGAATAATATAAATAGAATCCACAGAATTTTTAAATTCTTGGAAAAGTGGTCCCGACTATTTTTAAAATGTGCTCCGGTTTGGGTTTTCATCCAAAATGGCTTACTAGCGAACTTGACATTCAATTTAAGGCATGAAAATTCTGGTATTTTTATTTAATTTTTTTTCAACTAAGAATATTTAGAATTTGAAATTACTAATTTTTCATATTCAAAAGTTTAAAAATTGAACTTTTAAAAGAAGCTTTCGAAATTACATATTTTTTAGTTGTACACATTTAAAATTAAATAATATTTTATTTAAAATCTTTAAGGTATCTGAAAAATGGATCAGAGTATATAATATTTTTCATTAACACAAAAATAACTTCGCTTCTAGTTTAAGCTTGGATAAGATTTGATTTTTAAATAAAAATATTCTGCATACAGATCAATAAAAATTTATAAAATTAAATTGAAATTGTAATTGCAATAACAGAATTTATAATTACATTAAAACACAATAGAGTGGTCTGCCCGGTAGACTACACCAGTTTTTGCTGAAGCGTAATTTGAGACGTGTTAGCGAACTAGTAAATGAGCGATGGGAAGCGAGAAAGCAAGCGAGAGAGAGATGGAGAGAGAGAGAGAGAATGCATTCTTTCAATCTCTCTCGTACGCCCCTCTAGCGCCCTCTAACTTCTTCATCCACTCTTCCCCCCAATCCATCCTCCCCTAGCATCTTTACCACACTTACTTGCTAGCTTCCTTTATCTTCCATTCCTCTTCTACAACCTTCCCATACATGCTCCCTTGTTTGCACCTTCCATTCACATATTTTGCACTTCCTGCTCCTTTCTTTTTCCTGATACATCCCGTCCCTTACCTCGTTTCCCAATCTAAATCTTTTTATTCTGGTCCACCTACTCTCTCCTTATCACTTTTCTAAATACTTTGGTACTCCTACCTGTTTTATCATCATATAACATTTACTATATTTAGATTCCTCAAGTTATCCCCCACATTTCTATTAATTGTCTTTACCTCTTCTTTTTTTACAATTCTTCATAGTTTACTCGAGATCCGTCTTCTATATCTCTTTATCAAAGAACTCCCTCCTGCCCTCTCTTCTACTTTCATCAAACACTTTCTCGCTAACTCACCTCCCTTTCCCTCCCACAGCTTTGTCTCATATTTCCAAACACTATTTGCCACTCTAGTATTTAATCTTTGCGCTTTTTCTCTCACCATGTACCCAATACCTATTATTACTAATACCATACCTTATATCGGCGATACTAGCGTATCAATTAACCATAGCCTCCTTCTCCGATTTTTTTAACCTTCTTTTTTCTATTCCCCATATCGGTTTCATTACCCCCAGAAAAAGAATTTTATGGAATCCCTTGGAGGGGTAGAGAAAAAAGTTAGCAAAGGAGGTACATATTGTAGGAAAACGGATGAGCAAGAAGACATTGATAGGGAGGAAATAGTCAAGGTATTAGGTATGATGGAAGATATAAAGGCATCTGGTATAGATGAGATTCTAAATTAAGCATGGAACTATGACTAAATAGAATTAAAGGAATGGGCACGGATAATGTGCAATATATTGTGAAGAGGAGAAGCTTGGCCTGAGTTATGGATGGAAGGAGCAGAGGTGCCCATAATAAAGGAAGAAAAAGGGGAATAAGTTAAAGATTATAGAGGAGTGACACTAATGACAACATTGTATAAAATGTTTGACTGTTTTATCGGAGAGGTTAAAGAAAGAAGTTGATGAAAAGAAGATAGAACCTCCAAATAAGACAGGGTTTAGATGGTAAACGTAATTGCAGGATTAGAGAAATACTCAGATGGAAAAATGTTAAATTGAAATGAAGAAAAGAAAAAGATAATGAGATTTAGAAAAGGATGATGAAGAAAGAAAGGATGAACGAAAAGATGAAAGGGAATAAATTTGAGGATCTTAATTTTAAACACGTATAAATAAAAATTCTTAAATTTGTATAAATATAAAATTCCATAAGAAAATCAAAAATTAAAATGGCTTAACAACGCAAATAAGGTTCATGTTCTAACAGAAAAGTTCCTTGTCATAAAACGGCCTAACATTGACCTTGGACATTTTTTTAGCTATAGAATTGAAGTTTGTTTATTCTCATCGCCTTGGATAGCGGATATTGGATTCATGTTAATTTTGAAGAATTCTATTTTGGACAATCATCTCTGTTTGTCTGTCTGTTAAACCTGAAGGATCATTAACCAAAGGTAATTTACAATTATCAAATTAGTTATAGTACCTGGCAGATTTTTATCCTTGAGACTGATTCTGATAAAATGTAAATATCTGATAAGGACAAGCTTGATATGATCCAATGAGGCACACGGATATTCATTTGGTACATTATTAATAAAATTCCTCATTGTTCAATTTATCAGTCTTTCGTCAAATTAAGAAAGATGAAGGTTGTTTCTACTCTCATTTCATTTTTTGCGATTATCCTCAATTCTATTGGTGAATATAATAATGTTATATATAATCATAATTTTTAATGCATTTGTTAAACTATAAGCAAATGAAAATTTGTGCAACTTAGTCTACATTCTATTCCAAATATATTAGCAATCAAATAATAAACTTTTGAACTGAAAAGATCGATTTTCATCTAAAAGAACAAATCTTCAACACGAAAAATTAATTTTGATCAAATTAGATGAACTTTCAGTCGAGTAGCTAAACTATCAAATAAAAAGACGAAAACCCAGTGGAAAATATAATAGTTGAATCCTTAACCAAAACAGGATAAATTGTAAGCAAGTAGTTGCATTTTTTATCAGTAAATATTATTTCTACAAAAAGAGATCAACTTTTTGACCAAATAGTTCAATTTTTAACTAACTGAGAACAATTTTTTGAAAATTTGTTAAAAAGAATTTTTAACCAAAATGATGAATCTTTAACCAACAGAGAAGCATTGTCAACGAAAAAATATAGCAGTCACATTTTAACCAAAAAACATCAAAATTTCGAAATGAGAAACAGTTGAATTCTGCCGAGAAAGATAAATTTTAAACAAGATATTTAAATTTTCAGCTAAAGCCAATTATATTTTAAGCTGTTGAATTTTTGACCAAAAGAAATTAAGTTTTTACCGAAAGAGACAAATTATCACCAGAGATGTTATATAAAAAATAGGTAGACAGGAAAAAGGGAAAGGCTGCGAAGTCTGCCTTATACAAAAAGAAATTTTTAAATTTTTTTTATTTATTCGCTAATGAAAGTTTAAATGTAGAAAAGTATGCCAGAATATAAAACAAAAATAAAATGTAATCTTCAATTTCTTGTTGTAGAGTCAAGCTCACAGTTCGAGTGTTTCCCTAATGGCTTCCCTATTTCATTTGTCCCTCGTTCCGGATCTTCTGAGTCTCATAAAAGCGCCATTCCTCCTGCCCGACCTCATTTTCTGGATTCTGGGGTCTCGTCTCTTCCTACTGACGAGCTTCCTGCTCGTCTTAGTTCTAGATCTCCTCCTGCTGACGAGACTCGTCTTCGTCTAAGGTCTACGTCTCCTCCTGCTGCCAGGACTTCTTTTCGTGTCAGGTCGAGGTCTCCTCCTCGCTTAGGAACCAGATCTACTCCACCTGCCCAGAATCTTCGTCCCAGCTTTAGGGACCATTCTACCAACCGTACTGTACGCGTACTTGGATATATCCTTGAAGACCTTAAATTTATTCGACTCATTCCCAAGACGAATCCGAACCAGCAATTTGAAATTCGAAGATATACTTTTCCTTCTCATAGATCAATTCAACTCCGAGGAAAAAATAATCGCCTTGGGCCAATGCCGTTTGAAGAACAAAATGTATTATCAACGTCCAATGGTGACATATTTGCAATAGTTCAAAATAATAAGCATCTTCGTGGAATATATACAGTAAGAACTGGAATTCAAAAAAGGGCAAAACTGAACATGAACAGTGGTGTAATTGCAGAAATGACCCCAGAAGAAATCAAGGAATCTCCATTAAACAGCCGTTTTAGTATCTCTAAGTTTTTTGAAATAAAAAGAGTAGATAATTGATTTATTTTTTAAAATGCAAAAATAAAACATAATATTGATTTTCTGCGAAGTATGATCAAAATAAGTAGGAGTTTACGTATGGTCATCTGGAGAAAATATTTATTTCTGTGTAGGAAAAATTCTGAAGAATTCCAAAAAATTGATGACGAATTCTGAAGAATCCTAGGTTAAGTTCAAACAAGTTGATAAATTTTTATTCGTGGACACTTGCAAAGTACCAGGACTTTTTCCAAAAGACTTTATCAACAAAAGCTTTGACGAGTTGTGCTTCATCTGCTGATTGACAAGCTTTTGCTTACGGCTACAAAGTTGGAAGAATGACGGTCCAATTTTGTTTATTTACTGCACTTTTTTTATTTTTTTTCGCGCTTCCAAAGCATCTTACCTTTGTTAGTTATATACCGAAATAGAAAATTAGAATCCAGCAAAATATGGCGGAATAGAATACGCAACGAAAATCTAATCCTCTTCTTCTTGCTGCATTTCGAAGTTCACAGTTCGATTGTTTGTCCCAAATCCAGGTCTTCTCTTGTCATCCATTCTTCTCTAGAATACTTGGACATTAACTTGATAAACTTAAATGTGATCGGATTATTCTCAGCATGAATGCATACCGGCTATTCGAAATTTAAAAATAAAATTTTTTCTTGATAAACAAATATCAGGTCCTTCTTCCCACTCCAACCCAAAAATAAACTAGATCAGCAACGTTCAATAGTAACGAGTTTGCGACAGTAGACTATAATAAAAAGCTTCTGAAAATGTGTACAAGAAGAAATGATTCCAAAAGGCAAGCAACAATAAAGGAAGGCAGCGTCGCTGTTTAAGAAATGACCTAAAGCAAATGGATGAATCTCCTTTAAACAAGAGTCCCCCAAAATCGAAGATTTTTTTAAGAGTCCTTCTAAAAGGTTAATGTTCAAGCCATTAATTGAGTTTGCAAACAGCTGTACCCGCTACCAGATTCTTGTGGGCTAGAATAAAAATGGAATCAGAAGATAATTTATCATGGCGTGCTTCGCCCCAGTTGATGGTCAAATAAGTGAAGGAAAAGAATCATTCTACAAGCAAAATTCCGAGACTTACTTTTTCAACGAGAGTAGGGGTTTTATATCCGCAAGAGAAAAATATACCTGAAAGAAAATTAAAAATCGACACAATACATGTGTCTAATAAGAATCTATAAATAAAATGTAATACTCTGTTCCTGTTTCAGATTTAAGTTTATATTTCAATGGTTTTCCTCGACGGTAATCCTATTCAAAGTGCTGCTTGATCCGGAACTTCTCATTCTCCTGATAGAAATCATTCTCCTGGAAGGCTTTCTTCTTCCGCTGGAACTTCAAGCCGTGTCAGGACTGAGTCGCCTCCTGCCAGAAATTCTTCTTTATACAAACTATGATTTAAACCTGAAAAACTTAAATTTGTTTAGCTTACTCCCCAAATGAATCCGAACCGCCAATTTGAAATTCGTAAATACACTTTTTCTCGAGATAGAACAATCCAATTTAAAGGAAAACAGCACGTTCTTGGGCCCATGTCAACCAAAAAAAAAATTCTATTAGCAACGTCCAATGATGACGTATTTGCGATAGTGGAGCGCAAAAGAAAATTTCGCGGAATTTATAAAATACGAGTAGGTATTTAATAACGGGCGAAAATAAAAATGGACAGCGGACCAATTGTAAATGTCTCTCGTCTACAGCATTAATTAGATTTGTAAGGAATCGTAAAACTACAACAGTATTTGTCTTGGGAGAAAAAATAGAACAATAATGTAATAAACAGCCTATAATTATTAATAATAATCTTTTAAATAATTAATTTAATTCGTGCTCATTTATCGTCCTCTTTTAACTACTCGATTATTTAGACTTGCTGGTGCAAGATTTGAAGAAGATCGATTTTTAATAACTAACTTTCAAAATTCTATTATATTTTAGGAATAATCATGCAATGCAGAATTCTGCATTCGATTTCGAGGTAAACTACGTGAGATAATGTTAAAAATCAAAGAGAAATTTCAGCTGTTCCAATGTCCTGCAAAGTCCTCTCTGTTAATTCTTTAATCCCTTATAAAAGAGAGTTATTTGTAGGTATTAAATCTTATATTTTGTACAAAAAAGTATTGGATATTTACTGCATATTTGCAAAATCCTATTTTCTGATAGGACTCGCAATAAAAAATGAAACAGCCATTGCAAAACCATAGCATTATGACTGTTTTAATATGAATTTGCTCAATTATGTACATTATTTCTTTCAGGAATACCTGTTGGATATAAAAAGGTAATAAAGTATATAAACCTTTCCCAAAAGTTTCGTATTGTTTAATATTTAATAATCTCTTATTGACTATTTAAAAATAATTTATGTTTTTAAGATTAGGACCTAAAATGGTAAGAGATGTATGCGCGTTTAGTAAATGGCGAAAATACTATTAATTATTTCTATATCGATAGAAGAAAAAATTTTGTTTGTTATTGTAAAGAATAAATTATTAGAATTTGTATTAACGTGTTATAAATTTTCATATCAGCACAGATTCATTATTAAGGTACGCATATTTTGCAAGCCTCCTATCGAGCTTTGATATTTGCCTAAGCAGCAGCTCTCATGACTAATTTCTGCTCAAATGTGAAAGATTACGTAAGTTTTTATATAATATTTTACAAACACCATTATAAGGTTTTTTATTTTATTTAAAATCTACTCTGCTGAAACACAAACATCTGAAAAAAAACTTGGCGTTTATGAAGTATAAGATAGAGTTTGAAATATATGTATGATAGTGTCATAACAGACGGAAAAATTGAGCAGTTACATTGTTCATCGAGTTCCTCATTATTGCATTAATCACTTTTTCCTCAAATTAGAAAATATGAGGATTGTATCTGCTCTCTTCTTACTATTGGCGGTTATCCTGGATTCTATCAGTAAATATAATATGATCTACCTTTAATTTCAAATACCTTTTTAAGATTTTCGGAAGATACAATTTGCCTGATATAATTCGCGTTCTATCCTTATTGCTTTTTTCCAAATTTTATTTGAATCGATATTTAACGAGAGATATTAAGAATTTAATTTAACTTTATCACAACTATATAACGGAATTTTAACGACAATGTACATAAAACAAGTAATAGAGTAATGAAAGTAAAGTGCTCGCCTCTCGTATACCTAACATCATTTTGCCAAGAGAAGTACAGTGAAACTCGGACACTGTGTCGGTTTGGGGGCTAGAGGTGGTCGGAAGCAATCCCGAGAGAGAGCCTTTTCGGATGAAAACGCATTTGTTTGTTTAGGCCTGCGTGACCACCGCATTAAAATCTTGAAGAATATACCGGAAGATAATACGCAAAAATAACTTATTCCTCTGCTTCCTGTTGCAGTTCTGAGCTCACAGTTCGAATGCTTACCAAATGGTGAGCCTATCCCTGGTGTTCCTCGTCTCGAAACTTCTTCTTTTGATTTACATCATTCTCCTGTAAGGTATCGTTCTCCTGCTGAAGACTATTTTCCGCCCGCCACTCGGGGTACTTTAGTCAGATCTCCTTCTCCTGCCGATTCGCCTATTCATGCCAGGTCCAGGTCTCCTCCTGCCAGTGCCCGTCCTATACGCTTACGTAGATTGAAACCTGAACAAATCAAATCTGTTCGACTTATTCCCCACACGAATTCGAGCCGCCGATTCGAAATTCGAAAATATACTTTTGCTTCCGATAATTCCCTTCAATTAAGAGGAGAAAATAAACTTCTTGTACCAATCCCAAACGAAGAACAAAGCATACTATCAACATCCAGTGGTGACATTTTTGCAATAGTTGATAGTAATAGACACATTCGTGGAATTTATATAAATAATGATGGCGCGCAAAGACGGGTAAAAATTAACATGTACAGTAGAGCCGTGGATGAAATGTCCCCAGAAGAAATCAAGGATTCTCCTTTAGGTAAAAATCGCCCAATCTCAAGGAGTTTTTCAACAATACTTATAGACGATCTTCGACCGAACTATTAAATGAGTTGGTGAAAAATGTCAAATTAAATATAGTAATTTTTTTGATCAGATGTAGTATCAACATGTTATAAGTAACAGGTGATAAATAAAAATATCAATGATCTTCCAATTCATCCTTTTACTTTGTCCTCATTTAAGGTCCTAAGTTTACGATGACACTTCAAATTTTTTTTGTCTCGCTGTTACAAGTATTAAAAATAACCCATTTTAAACAACTGTCTGTCAGCTGCAAACACGTTAACTTTTGAAAAAAATTAACAGATAAAACAGAACGTTTTTATACTTTTTTGGGGTCTAAAATAGCAGAAGTGGTTCGTTAAGCAGCTGTGCAAAAATTAAATATTCAAATCTTTCGGCAAAGGATTACAGATGCATAAACAAAGTTTGCAAGTAGCACAACAGATTGATGCAGAAAAAAACTTTAAGAAGGAATGATAGCTTTTAAAAAGCCGTTATATATTTATTTTATGCAACACAAGCATGTGATAGACACCTTACTAGACTTAATATCATGTATAAAAACGCACTCCCGGCTCATAATCCAGATTAAGGTTAAAAGTTAAAAAATGTTGACATATTTTAGAAATCTCTCTGAACAAAAGTGACACTTCTGGTACGAAACTGACACTACAGTACTCGTACTCGTGTATTTTACATGGATGATCGTCGGGTCCCTGAAGACTCTGAGCTCGCCGATAGAAGCGCTGTGAGACCTCTTTGCGCTAGAGAGACTTCTACATAGCTGGCCGTGCCACAGAGCCGCATTCAAGCTGTATCGTCTATAAATCATACTTTCCGAAGCATACGCAAAAGTCTCATCCGGCAGATTTGGTCTTTTGAACTTTTGGCAGCACATAGAGTCGCGAATGAAAGAGACCCCTTTTTAAAATGGTCATGAGGCACCAAGGAGTGGGCAAAGTTCTTACAATTTTCCAAATGCCCAAAACTAAAAATGTTCTTTTTCTTTCAAAGTCCTGCAAATTTTTCATTATTGTAAATAAAAAAACTTTGATTATAGAATGTTTATAAATTCATTAATATTTCACCTATGAATTCATCTATAGAATATGACATTTAAACCAAATTTAAAATAATAAAAAATTTTATTGTAAAAAATTAATTAAAATAAAATGGAACAGTTAAATTTATTAGGATTTTCAGGGACTTTGCTAATGTAAATAATTTGAAATAATAATATCTAAGTTTAATTTTATTTTTCCAATTAAGTTGATATAGGATCTAGAATTTTTAATATATTTAAGAAGCTTTAAATTGTTGCAACCCAAAAGATTATTTAGATTATGATCTTAGTTTGATCGAATTTCGTAACGATATTTTATTGCTTAAAACCAACTCTGATTAAATATAATTACTGAAAAAATAGCGCTGATGACTATTATCTTTAAGATAACGAGTATAAGATGTGCGCAATATGTAATATAATAAAAGGACTATAATATTCGTAAGTTAAATTGTTATTCCAATCGTGCATTACTTTATTATCAGTGTACTGTGATTAGAAATTATGAGGATTTATTCTACTCTGATATTATTTTTGGTGGCTATCCTTGATTCTATTGGTAAATACAATAATATAATATAGCTATAATTTTAAATTTGATTCTTAAACTACAGAAACATCATCATGTGTATGATTTAATTTAAAGTCTGTCCTAATTTTTATTTGCTTTCAAAATTTATGTAAGGTGGTCCAAAATTAGGACGAATTTACTCCGGGGGGCCCTGAAAGTTTTTCGATGAAATGGAATTCGAAAATTGTTACCATACGTACGGAATACAGTATTTTTTATTGAGCAAGGAAATTCTTTCATTTGAAAAACTCTAATTTGAAATGCTTGTATTTTTTAATTAACGATCTACATATCTCATGAGTTTCGTTTTTGGGAAAATCAATACCTCTTGTTTAACAAAATTATTTCGAATAAATCAAATTTTTGTGCTTTTCCGGAGACAACGAAAGGTACAAAGACGTATCAGCATGAAAGTTTAAGAACCTGAAAAAGTTCTAATGAAATCATCTCTTTATATTATGTGATGTTTTGCATCTATGACGAGAAAAAAAATTATGTCTCAAGGAAATCATTTTTTTCCGGCCTCAAGAACAGTTTAGCCCCTATGTATTGATAGGCCGCCTCTTTCAATTAGGTATTTCACAATAAAATTTGAAAGAAAATAAAGCAGATTTTCAGAAAGAACCAACTT
Organism: Druon quercuslanigerum; assembly: GCA_010014905.2. NCBI lineage: Eukaryota > Metazoa > Arthropoda > Insecta > Hymenoptera > Cynipidae > Druon > Druon quercuslanigerum. The sequence goes on from JAAAKG020179434.1 coordinate 37,160, forward strand.
CTTATTTTCTCTAATATTTAAAAAAATTTTGACCTTACATAAAAAGGCCTTGTGTAAATTTTTATTTTTTCTCATAAAATCGCAAATTTTCTTTTTCCTTTCATCAGTGCCGAGAAAAATAAAACAATAAGATTTTTTCTACAAAACTGGTCGGAAGAGAATATACCCGGAAAATTTACTCTTATGATTCTTCTTGCAGATTGGAGTTCTTAATTCGATTGTTTACCTAATGGCGATCCTATTCCTGTTTCTCCTCGTTCTAATACTTCTGAGTCTCCTAAAATACCGTTTACTCCCAGAAGGTCTATTTTTCCTCCCAGGCATTATTCTATGAGTATTCCGGCCAGGCCTTCTTCTATTGCTGAACCTTCCCTTCGTGTCAGATCCAGGTCTCCCCCTGCCAAGCCTTCTACTCCTGCCAGATCCAAGCCTCATTCTTCCAGGAACCCTTCATCACGCGGGTTTGGGGTGAATCTTGAAGAATTTAGATTACTTCGGCTTACGCCCATAACAAACCCTAACCGGCAATTCGAAATTCGAAGGTATACTTTTCTTCGCGACCAACCAATTCGAGTGAGAGGAGAACATCATGTACTGGATCCAATGCCAAAAGAAGAACAAACTGTATTAACAACATCCAGTGGTGACGTACTTGCAATATTCGAGCAAAATATTACAATTCTTCGTGGAATTTATACAACAAGAAATGGCATTCGAAGACGGTCAAAAGTAAACATAGATAGTGGAGCTATTGCAGATATGACCCCAGAAGAAATTGCGGAGAGTCCCTTAGGCAAACGTCATCCAATCTCACTAAATTTTACACGAGTACGTTTACCGAGTGTCGGCCGACACAAGTAATTGAATTTGTAAAAAAGAATTTAAACTAAAAAAGATTATTTTTGTAATCCAAATCAAGAATTAAATGTTACAAGTGGCGGGTCTCTAAGACTAATAAACAATGAATTAGCTTCATAATCCTTATTTAAGAATACCTTAATTTTAGAATCATTACGAAATACTTGAATTTTTTATTATTCAAGTTTTAATAAATTAATATTTAAAGCTCCTACAATGGGAAACGATATAATTTTAAACGTTTTCCGAACTGACAATAACATTATTTTTATTGTATAGATACGCAAAGGTTGTTAGCCTCATCCACAGACTTTAAATTAACTATTTTCTTTCAAATAATCATGCGAAAATAATCTGCGATCTTAATGTAAATGAATTGATGAAATAAAAGTTAGGAAAGTAATTTCAGATCAAATATTCTAAATCGAATATATGATAGATCCATGTCAATATACAACTTATATGTACCTTAGAATTATAATTCTTTCTTAATTTTGTAAAACCTATATTACTTCATCGCCTAAATGGGAAAGATTATATAATTCGTGATTTGAATTTTCACGAACTTAGTGAGTACAAACTTTGGCCTTCAAGCTAACTTTCATGACATGTAAATATTTTAGAATATTAAGCTAGACTCCTGTAACGTACCCGCTGACACCTATGGGATATCTGTATCATATAATCTAATGAAGCAATACAATATTCCTCAGTCGCATTCTAAAGCCAATTTGTGATTTATATATTATTAGCCTTTCACCTATCTAGAAAAAGAATTGGGATCGTTTCTGCTTTTCTGATATGCTTGCGGTTATCCTCAATACGACTAGCCTTTACAGCAATAATGTAATTTAAAAGAGAGCAAGCCCGAAATATAATTATTCTTTTCGATCCGACGCAGGACAAGCGTGTTGCAACTAAATTGCAACTGCAATAAAAAGTAAAGGTATTATTGATAGCAAATAATTATTTTTTCGCCCATGCTCCAGCTCTTTTTTGGAAATAAATTTGAAAAAGTTGTTATTTTTACGATACCGCTAAATGTGTTCTGGCCCCCACCTCCAAAACTAAAAATTTGACCAAGATTTATAAACTCAGGAAAGGAACAATATAAATTAAAATGATTAAATAAACCTACAATCTTCATAAAACTAGTTTTTGAAATAAAAATCTATTAGTAAACACTAAGTTTAAAAAAGTAAAATTTGATCGTTTATCAGTCAGTATTTGAAAGTATTTATTGCGAAATCGAAAAATGTGCAGAGGTTATTTAATATTATTTTCTAAGCAAAATATCCGTTTTTCCAACCTAATATTTTAATAGTTTTGGAAGAAAAGTTAAGAAGAAAAATGCAAAAGTGGTAATTACGCGTTGGAACTGTTTGGTTCCAAAATGAAAAAAAGGTTAAATAGTCTAATTTATTTTCTGAAATGTTGACAGGAATTTTCTTGGGTTGCCGAATCCGAATTTGTAGTACAAATTGCAAATTTCTAAATAACTGATGCAAAATTTAAAAAAATGCATAATACTCAGACTTTTTGTACAAGTTGCTCGATTGCCATTGAGGGAGTTTGACGGTCGCTAAATCCGACATTGAAGTTCAAATTGTTAATTTTAAAATGGCTGACCCCAAGTTGGAAGAATTCGTAATACTCGGATTTTTTACACAAGATAGTGCCTAACGTGGGTTTTCGGGTCGCTGTATAAAAATTTTAATAGTCAAAATTATTCCTTTCAAAGTAAATGACCCAAAATCCAAAGCAATAACCAATACGCGAACTTTTTAAACAAGATATATACTAAGTGGGGTTATCAGTTTACTGAATTCAAATTAAAAATACTCCAATAAATTTAGTTATTGAAATGCAGATTAATGGGTTTTTTGGGTAGAGAAATTCGGAATTAAAGTCAAAATTTCCGAATTTATAATGGCTAGCCTTACATTTAAAAGGAAATTCCATTCACGTCAAAAAGTATTCTTGCACATGAAGGCAATTAATACTGGCTAAATTCGTATTGAACGAATATGATTTCTTTCTAATTTAAGCATAAATTGTAAAAGAAAAAACTATAAGAAAACATTTAAAATATGGTGTATTTCAGAAAATTATCTTTGTTTTTCATCAGAATTTAAAAATATGGAAAGAAAAATATTGCTTTATGAACAAGGAAAGTCACGAGAATTTAAATCATGTAAAACATTTTAAATCTTTCAAATCGACCCAAACAATTAAAAAATTTGTCGGTAATTGATCAGTCATTTACAACCATTTATATTCCTGTATTTTCTAGAATTTATGTTAGTTTATCGCTTGCAGATGAAACATTCTTCAATGTGTGCTGTCAGTTTTAGAGAATGACATAATAATCTGTTTTGTCCTTGAAGCCGACTCTGATAAAATGTAAACATCTGAGAAGAACGTGCTAGAGGATACCTGTATCATATAATCGAATGAAGCTTTAGAATATTCCTCAGTCACATTCTTATGCCAATTCGGCATTAATATATCGTCAGCCTTTCGCCTAAATAGAAAAAAATGTGGATAGTTTCTGCTTTCGTGATAGGATTGGGGGTTATCCTTAATACTATTGGTGAATATAATAAAAAATATATCTATAATTCTAAGTACATTTTTTGAGGTACATGCAAAAGCGAATTTATGCGATCTATTACATATTCAGTCCCGTTTGCTATTTTCAATCCATATTGATATTGAATATGGATACTGAAAGCTATATTGATGCGCAATTCGTCCGATATGCGCCCATGATAAATCTAAAGATATTACGACATAGTGAAATGTTCAGAAGAAATGCGAACTGTTGTACCAAATTTTAATTGACTAAAATTAGATAAAATGTGATGAAATTTATGCTAAATAGACAACGTCATGAGAGAGTTCTGAGACAGTTACATTTTCATTTAAAAAAAAATACTAAGAAAACAGGTAAATTTTCTACCAATAAGATTCATTTTCTACAAACAAATGACGAATTGCAAACCTGGAAATGAATATGATAATCCGTTTTTTCCTCTTACATAAAATCCGGTAAATTTTTATCAAACAAATGTGGCTAGGTGCTCCTGACTTTGGAAGAGAAAACTATGATGAAGGGAAAAATTAATATTATTTAGAAATTTCCGGGCGAGAATGAACAAAGGAAATTTTAATTACGTGTTTCTTGTTGCAGATTTGAGTTCACACTTCGATGTTCTACCTAATGGTGCCCCTATTCCTGTTGTTCCTCGCCGTCGTTCTTCTCATCTCCCTGAAATAGATCATTCTCTTGAAAGCTCTCAGCAGCCTGCTACCCCTCATTCTGCGGATTTTTCGGCCAGCTCTCCTGCTTCTGCCGAGTCTGTTCTTCGTGCCAGATCAAGGTCTCCTCCTGCCACCCCTAAACTTCGTGCCAGGCCTTCTTTGCGGATACTTGGAGTTACATTTGAAAAACTTTTATTATTCAGGCTTGTTCCTTATACTAATCCAAAGAAGCAATTTGAATTCCGAACACACACTTTTCATTCCGACATCCCAATTTATTTGAGAGGAAGATACAAAGTCCGGCTACCCATGCCAACTGAAAAACAAATTGTATTATCAACGTCTAATGGTGACATCTTCGCAATATTGGACAAAGATAAGAAAACTTTTCGTGGAATATACACGAGAATATATATCGATCACTCTGAACATCCGACTGAAAAGCGTGTGAAAATAAACATGTACACCGGCGCAATTGAAGATCTGACTTTAGAAGAAATTGAGGAAACTCCATTAGGTACTACTTCATCTATCTCGTCGAATTTTAGAATAATGCCTATAAACAACACCTCTTCACACTAATAATTCAACTTAAAAAAGTAATTAAGTTCGCAACCACTGCAGTGGTTGCAATAAGTCTCTACCTTAAAAAAATCCAAAAACAGCTAAAAATGAGAATAAAATGGTGTAGCAACGACTTGAAGTATGCAGGAGGCCGACTTATGGGACATGTCCGCAAATTTAAACTATATTTATTCCAGGTGAATCTAGAATGTGTGTGTTAAAAGGAAGTGAAATTAGAAAAGAGGACCTGGTATAATAGAATTATTACCGTATGATAGACTTGAAAGACTTCGTCAGATTTGAAACCAGGAACCCCAAAAACCTGATTATCACCCACTTTTCAAATTAAGGAACGTTTTAAATAATAAGAGCTCTCCATAGTGGTACAAAAATTCACCCAACACCAATTTATCCAGATCGAACTTTTTTATTTTTTCCAGCGTCTTCATCAGCTTGAACCTTGCCGGCTAACTTACCAAGGCCTTTCCTCCTTCTTGTTTCCATCACCATCTAGCCAACCGTATCCCTCATGTAGTGTAGTAAAGTGTAAAGTCGTGTAAAGGCAATTTTGACCTTTTGGTCATATTATGAACTTCCGTATTCGACCGGAAACAGGTGAATTAGACTGGAACTTAATTTTTATTAATGTACATGTATATTTTGATGACGGATTAGGATTCTACGCCAAAGAATACGTAAGTTTTGTTTGATTTTTTTTCTAAAACCGGTTTCTTGACTTCAAAGTGATCTTTACGTTATTTGAATTGAGAGGTCAAGAAAGCGGTTTTAGAAAAATAAAATTCCAAACAAAACATACGTATTTTTGGCGTAGAATCCAAATCCGTCATAAAAATGTACATGTTCTATTTTTAAAAAAAAGTTCCCGTCTAATTCACCCAGTTCCGGTCGAATGCGGAAGTTGACAATATGACAAAAAAGTAGGGCCGGTCCGACTTGTTTAACAAAATTTTTTGTGTTTACCGAAAAACTGACTTCCCTCAATTTTAAGAGAGATGGACGGGTTGTCTGGGACACCCAGGATATAAACTTCAGGGAATTAAAGGAATCTACGGAATTTTACGAAATTACAGATTTCAAGGAATTTCAGGTATTCGCGGAATTCAGTGATTTATTGAATTCAAGGAATTGGTGGAATTCTCAGATTTCGTGGAATCAAAGGAATTTACGAAATTTAGCGAATTTATGGACTTTCCGGAATTGAAGGAATGTACAGAATTCGCTAAATTTATAGTATTCGTGGGATTCATGGTATGTAGCGCATTCGCGAAATAAGCACTGAAATCACGGAATTCAATAAATTTAGTTTCAAAAGACTCATACTGTGATATAGATGAAAATTGAAGAATCCTGAATGAGATTAAAATCACATTTGAAATCTTTATTAACGTCTAATAATCAAGTTAATAGCAGAATTACCTGAAAATAAAATCAAGAATCCAACGACCAAATTTGGTCAATCAGCATAAAATGTTTCCATTCCAATCTGAAAAAATATACTCTTTTTCCTAATAAAGAAAAGAAAAAGAATTTCTCTTCTTGGAAAAAACAAAAAAGAGGAAAGAAAAAATGAGAAGGCAACCATCCAAATTCCCTTCCCTCTCTCTTAAAAAAAAATTCGCATCTATAAATAATTTTTTGTTTTTCTCTTTCTTTCGTCGTTTTTCCTTTTTTATCAAACCACAAAAAAACATTTTTAAATGTAATCAACAGCAATTCGGCACTGATACAGCACCCTTATGAAGTCATTACAAAATAAAACTTTCTTAAATGAAAATGCAACGGTTTGAATAATAATTAACCATTTTTTTTTTAATTTACTTGTTTTAAATTCATATTTTAGTTTTCAAAAGTCAATTATGTTTCAAAAATTCATCTATTCCAGAAGAAACTGCATTTTTTTAATGTAACTGTTTGGCTAACACTTCAAAAATGCTGGTAAAAAGTCCTTCTCTTCAGATGAAAATTCAACTATTTAGAAACAAATTTATTTGTTTAAAATTCAGATTTTGGCGTTGGATAATAAACTCAACTCTTTTCTAGCTAAAAATTCAGCTTTTTTAAAATTTGTCTATTTTGATATGAAAGTTTATCTGACTTAGTGGAAATTTTATCGTTCTCGGATGAAAGCACTAGCCTTTATTTGAATATTTACAAATTCTGTTAAAAGGTCATCCCTTTTGGTTAAAAATTCTACTGCTTGAAAATTTATCTTTTCGATTAAAAAATGTATATGCAAATGTTTGGTTGAAAATTACTCTTTACTGCTGGAGAATTAAAATTCAAGCGTTTGCTGAAAATTTCATTTTTGTTAAAAAAAATTCGCCCTTTGGTTTTAAGATTCGACAATGTAGGTAACATTTTTGTTCTTTCTTTTGTTCTTTTTTGGTTGAAATATCAACTTTTACATTTTTGTTGAGAATTTATCTTTTTGTATCAAAAATTTAATTATTTTTGAAAGATTTATTTCTTTAATAGAAAATTCAAGAATTTTGTTAAAAATTAATCTTTCATGGTAGAAAAGTCATTTTTTTGTTTAAATAAAAATCTAAATTTGAAAAATCTGGAAATTTTGTAAGTGAATTTTTCACCCTGTAAAGCATTACTTAAAGAACAAAAAATTTCCACCAGCCTTCATTCCCGTATCTTAGTATTTCTGGAAACTGTAAATTACGTACAGTAATAGAGGTTGGGGGAGGGGGGGGGGAATATTTTGTTACGGTTTATTATAGGGAAAAGGGAGGGTTTTTGAGAGAGCCTACAACCCGCTACGTAATTGAAGTACGGCCCCTTATCTAAATCTAACAAAATAAATAATTATTATTCTTCCTTACTTGAAAGATAACATTCATTTTTAATTCTGAGAACAGACTAAATTCATGATTAAGACAAATCGCGCAATGTTTGTGTACACATCCAATAAAACTCTTCTGACGTCAGAATTAATGAAATTTTAATCTGGATCCGCGTGAGTCAAGAAATTATCTGAGTTTTTCAAGGTAAAATAATACCAATAATATGTATATTCTTAGTGAGACAATGGGTGCATAGAAATTAAATTATATTTAGTTAAAAATGCAACTCTTTTGTAGAATACTTCTCTTTTTATTAAAAAATTCAGCATTTTGTTGAAAAATCGTATTTGTGGTTAAACTTAACTGGTATTATTTGAGATTTAAATCTGTTTTAGATGAAAATCTATTCGAGTGCTTTGGGCAAAAAGTGCGCCTAAACATTAAAGATTGTGTAACTTGTGATAGCAAGTTCAGCGAACGTAATCACTACATTTTTTCCCTGAATGTACGGCTTATGAAATGCAAATATCTGAAATGAAGAACCTTAAAGCCTATAGTATTTGAGATAACAAAGATAAGATATATGTTTTATATAATGCAATGAACTCAAACATTTATCAGTTACAGTATTAACTAGATTCTTTATTGATACATTCTTTGTTTTTTCTAATTGGAAAATATGAGAATTGCGCATAGCCTCGTCTTATCCATGGCGCTTATCCATATTTATATTGGTAAATATAATAATATACTATACAATGTACTTCTAAAATATGTGCGACCGAATTCATATCATATTCCATTTTCCATTTCCTTCCAAACTCCATTTAAGTTGGTTTGGTATGACTGTGAATTTAAACAGAAGTTATTCCTTGAGAATCTAGAATCTAGGCAAAACATAATCATTCCGTATTAATTAAAGAGAAATTAAACTTGAATGGAGCAGGAGACTTTAAACCGCAAGAAAGAAAGGATAAGGATAAGGAAAATTTAGTTTTAATGGAGAACTCATTAGAGTCACCAGAGGCTCTAGAGATCAAAGTTCAATCGCTTGAAGATAAGCTCCACCAATTACAAAAAAAAATTTCAAAGTTATGCCCAATTATAATTCAAATAGGTCGATAAAAACCAAATCGAAAAAAACATCGATAAACAAATCAGTATAATATTATTACATAACCATAATAAGTACATATTACAAAGTCACATCAACCACCAAAAACAAAATTCAATGTGAGTAACGTACGCCATCCGAGTATATCGCAATCAATAAGCAAATACAATGTACATAAAATCAATAAACATTCAATTGGAAAACAGATTAGCAAACAATTTAACTTATTTATCGGAAATTGCACAAGAGAGAAATATTTCAGTTACGACGCGATCAAAGGTGTCACGGCGCTCGAAGAGTATCTCGAAAATCATAGTCTGAGATTTCTCGTTTAATCCACTCCAGACCCCGTTAAAATCCATTGAAATAATTATTGAAATTTAAATTATTGATATAAATTAACAATTCTTAAATAAAATCATCGATTTTTACAGCGCAACTACCGGACAAATCATGAACTAAATAATTTCGGAATAAAACTATGAATAATTAAGGAGTTTTATATTATCTTTAAACGTTTTCGTTACTCCAACTTGTATCAAATCATCTAACTTCAAACTGACAAAAGTAAGCAAGAGCTTACGCGTTTGTGAAACATTCAAACGTTTAAGAAATTTCGTCCGAAAGAAGCGTTTCATTGTTTCATAAAACTTCAAACGTGTCATAAATTAACAACCCTTGTTAAATCCTAAAGTTGACACGGACTCGGAGTTATCGGGTTTTACGATCTTTTTGCGTATCTTACTTTACTTGGTAGTAGTTCTTTACAGCGGTTTAATTTCCTGGTTGATAGGTCCATTCTACAGTCCAGTTAATATCCAATGAGGCCACATTCGCCAAATTTCAGATCGTCTTGTTACAACTCCCAAATCGCGACTTCACGTGTCTAGGTAATATGGCGTTACTCTAGAGAATCCTTTGATGGCAATCGAGGCCGAGTTTAGGAATGTTAGGTTCTAGATTCCGATCAAAAGCAATAACCATAGAGTTGGAATAGTTGCATGTTATTGTTTTGCGTTTTAATAGAATTTTATTTAAAGTGACAGGTATGTAAAAGTTACCTAGTCACAGGCTAATTATACAATTCGCAAAAGGAAAGGGATATAACTTAGATGATTCTAGACGTCGCATGTTGCTTATTTCGAGGATTATGTAAACATGCAATTGAAGCCAGCGAGCGTTGTTGGATAGAGAAGGAATCTAGAAACTGAATTAAACCATCATCTTTGCTCGAGTTTATTATTTTTGTGGGGATGTGTTAATGTTCTCTCGACCAAAAAATTCTATTTACTGGTACTCAGTGGGGTGAACAAGTCTTCTAAACTTTCCAAGAGATTCGCTGAATGGCGCCAGATAATTTCTCGACAGCTCCGATGAAGTGGGTGAGGAACGGGGTATTGCCGAAAGAGAAGATAGATGAAGATACACAAAAAACTATTAATGGAAATCGTAAATAACTGATATAATGAAAATTATCTCATGACATGATTTTGTTTATCAGACTAAGCCTATGTTCCACTTAAGATGTGGCGACTGTCTCTATAAAACCCGAATGAGATAATCTTAAAAAAATTATTGGAAATAATACATCTAGATTCATTTATTAATTGCAATTTAAGCATTCCTACTGCACCTTTGCGCCAATCCAGGAAATTCAACTATGATTCGGACGACGCCACAAACGTTCGCGAGTGAAATTTACAATATTGGGCCAGGGGATCACTCGAAATCTTCCAAAGTTACTTGCAACGGTTACATTAATATTGCGCACAAACGGGGTCCATACTGGCCCAATAAATATTATTGCTACAACCAATACATTGACTTTGCAAAATAAGACTAAAATGCTACTCAACTCTTGAACTTGAGCGCGGTCAGCAATTAAATAATTTCAACGGCTTGTCTCTACTAATTTGACAAACGTCGTTGAAACGACAAGTTGGATTTTTCACCCTACCGCAAAAAGAAATGAAAGGGCCTACCTGGTAGCTATCGTCCACCTTAATTGCGTCCTCTTATTTTCACTTTAGGTTTCTGTCACGTGATTTTGGCGTTGCTACTGAGCGAATCGCCCTTATCACTGCGAGGGTAGAATAATAAATGCAATTAGAGTGGCGTCTCTGCCAATCGTCTCAGGCGAGATTCAGAACGACACTCGTGTCAGAAAAAAGAAGCTAAACAGTGAAAGATTGAGGAGCAACAACGAACCGATACAACTGACAGTTCGTGTCCACGCTGCGTGGAGGCGCATAGCCGTGATCCAAATTTTGCGGCGCAGCGCGGGTTGTGCGCTATTCGCCGATGTTCACTGGGGTGCACTGACGGTCAAAGCGCAGAATCTCCGCGACCGCTTAATCCTGTGTTTCCTAACCCTCTAGTACGAGCGGGAATCTCCCCCACTGCTTATGCGCTGGGAAACGTCCTCTTCTTGGTCCATGACGTAGTCCTCGTCTACTGCAACCGCCCACAGTCCCTGACAGCTTTATTATTGTGGGTGTTTATTTTAATGTAAGGTAAATATTAAAATTGGTTAAAAAGTTTATTTTAGCGATTGAAGCACTGGCGATCAAAAGGGGACGCGCTCGAAACACCGTCGTGTAAGTTAGCGCCTAAGTCATTTTTTTTCAGGAAAATTTTTAATTTCTTAATAAAATATTCCAATAGAAAGTTTTGTTGCGCATATTTTTAGTCTTATAAATAAATGTGATAACTATATTAGTTTAGTTTATTAGTTTCAATTAATTTTCACTAAAAATTTATAATGATTTTTATTCTTCTTATGGCATTTTCAGAAAAATAAAATTAGCGGACGCCGAAACTTTTGTTAGGATTCAAGAAAGCTTTTTGGCAAATATAAGGCAAATATGTTTTATGGTTTTAAAGTCACAGCTAATTTAAGTTCTCAGGGCTGTCCCGTACGCGTGCTAGCTCGTCCTGCAATATCAACGTATGTATAAAAGCGGACGATTGGAAGGTCAAGCCGGCCACCAAAACAAAAGACCATATTTTTATTTTGATTTTCTTCTAACGAATATAATATACAGAAGCAATATTTCAGAATAGTGTAGAAAAAGTTCCAATTGCTTATCAAGAAAAACTTCACAAACAGTATTGGGACCTCGAAGATTATCATCAGAAAAATTTGATACTTCGCGGAATGCTAAAATGTAGAGATACCGTTAAAACGAAAGCGGAAACAAAACTGCTGACGAAGAAAGCATTTCAATTTGTAAAAAAGTTTTTCTTGGATTTCTTTGTTTAGATAAAAAGAGAATAGAAACTGTTCCAAAAAAGATTTTTAATAAGCAGCCTTTGAATAATTTAGCAGGTATGTGACGTGAAAACCATGTTAAATTATTGGAAGATATAAAAAAAATGATTATAGAGCATTGTGAATCAATTTCACATCGCACTTCTCATTATAAACGTCAATCTACGAACCTTAAATATTTTAAAAACCCAACGTTGGATCTCAAAACTTTGTACAGATGAAGAAATAGTACAAGTTATTATATAAATACTATGTAAGTTTAAATTTTTATAATTTGTTATTAAAAATAATAAACGAATGTAAACTTTAATGTCTTTATTATTATTTTGGTGGCCGGCTTGACCTTCGAATCGTCCGCTGTTATACAGACGATGATATTGCAGGACGAGCTAGCACGCGTACGGGACAGTGCTGAGAAATTTAATAAATTGTGACTTTTAAACTATAGAACATAATTGCCTGATTTTTTTCAAAAAACTTCCTTGCATCCTAACAAAAGTTTCGGCGACCGTTAATTATAATTTTCTGAAAATTCGTTCGACTCCCGAAGCGTTTGAAACTTTCAATATCTAATTTGCGCCATGAGAAGAATAAAAATCGTTGTAAATGTTTAGTGAGGATTAATTAAAATTCGATAAATACTGTTAGTTTTGTTATATTATGGTGCATATTTTCTTAAATTTTAATTGCGAAATTCCTATTCATGTAGATGGACGATGCACGCGGCTTTCGCTCTTATTTAAAGTTGAAAAACTTTGTTGGCCAAGTTTTTATTTTACTTCTTACCGTGGTTAAAGTGCAACCAAGTCAGTAAACAGAAATCTCGTTTTACAATTCTACACGTTTACTTCTCAGCAAATCTTTGATGTCGAAATTTACATTCCGAATCTAAATCTTATTAGTTAGTTAGTATAGTTAGTTGGTAGTATTTAATCTTATTAAAAGTTATTTGTGCTTTAAATTTTCTCACTCGGAAGGGTGGGTCGAGCAGGGAAAGAAATAAATGGATTAAATAGGATTGATACGAACAATAGTCGAGTTAAGAATTCATTTCGTTTCCTTCTTTTCATTTTAATTTTTTCCTTGTAAAAAATTGTATTTTCCACTTCCATATCATAAAATGTATATTTTATTACCTTCGCATCCATACATAACGTTAGATTAAGCAATAACACAAAGCAGTTGTGTTTAGTAAAATTCGAATTTCCTACCAATGTATGTTGGTAAAGATCAATCTATGCCTCGACTTTCACGGAAAATGGTTCTTTTCAACTCACCTGAAACAAAAAGAACAAAATATGTATTAGACACTGTGAAAAATGGCGGTTGTAACAAATTTTAAAGCTACAACCAATGATAATCAATTTTTCAATAATCCGAAAATTATCAAAAAAAAGTTTAAAGTCTGAAAATTTCCCGGATTTCATATTCTCTCAAATTCACTTTGTTAATCTATAGCATAAAATTCAGTGTCAAAAGTCAAAAAGTTTAGATTTGGATTTTTTTCAAAAACAATTTTTGGCACGATTTGTTCTTTTCCGCCTAAATGCGAAGGGAGTAATGGGAATTTGTATTACCATCAGTTACACTAGATGTAATTTAGTGAATTTGATTTAATATGATTTGAGTGAAAACCGAATTTTTTATTTTTAAAAATGCTAATTCTATGCGTAAAAATAATTTCATTAAGAGATTCTGTACATAATTGATAATATTATACTACTTAAAAATTGTAATTTTAACGAGAAACAGTAGCAAACTATATATGCCGAGATTTACTGCAGTACATAATTTATAGGCTATAACCGACTTATACTAAATAAAATGGAGTAATCAAATTGCACTTTCACTATTTCTAACACATACATTTTAAATTCATAAATATTTTTTGTCTTTTCACAGAAATATCGTCAGGTATGCCGCCTAAGGAGAGGGACTTTCTGACAAATTTTGGTAGAACAAGTAAATCTGCAAATCCAGGTAACCTTAGTGTAACTATAAAAAGGTTTACAGATGTTTTAACTTATAAATGGTTGCAAGCTATTAATAATATCTTAAATATAAAAATAGCCTACATGCATGGAAAATTGTTAAAAATGTTTTGAAGCAAACTTTAAAAAAAAGAAAATTCAAGAAGCTTAATTGGTTAGCGCGCGATAATACAATGGTTTGAAAAGTTTAGGTAGGATTTGAGTCCTAAGCAGGTTTGATGTTTCAAAGCGTTTAGGGATATGTTCTTTAAGACCATATGAAGCTCATACCTACTAAATTTTTAGTGACTCTAGCTAAGTTTTTCAACTTTTGTCTCTGAGCCCCTGATAAAAGTAGATCAATCTTCAACCAGTTACATTTTTAATACAAAAAATTAAAAATTCCTACGAAAAGAGATGAATTTTTAACCCAAACAGACGATTCTTCGAATTGACAAGCCAGGGATTTCATGCCAACAGTGACATTTTTTACTAAGAAATACTATTTTTTAGCAAAAAGGATGTAAGTGAACTTTTGTCAAAAAATTAATTATAAACCCGTAAGAGCCATTTCTCTATCGAAATAGTCTGCTATTCTAATCTCGGATTAGGAAAAATTTTAAAAGCATATAGAAAAAGTTAATTCTCAAAAATCGAATTTTCGCTTTCTTCCTGGGTTCGAAAATTTTTATGATCTTTTAAAAAGCATAGGATGCTTTTTTTATTAAACCTAAAAAATTAAAATATATATATCAGAAAAAAAATAAAACAAGTGTCGGCTAACAATGCCGACCACTCCAGAGCTGGGTGAGCCAATGCAGATGGAGTCAATGCGATGGATCGGTGGAATCTTGAAACGTTTAGTTGGACGGAGCGACAAAATCACGACTTGCTAGAATGCTACGATGCGAGTGTTACCCCTAAACTAGAGAATTACATGACATGACTGCTTGCTCTCTGGTGCGAGAAACACCAAGAGCTATCGCACTTTTCGCATCAACGTTTTCGAAACCATGCGGAAGTACTCCAAAGAAGGGGTTACGTACGGGGAGCGCCTACTCTCCCAGAGCCAGAACAAGCCGATAGCGGGGAAAGAGGGGTGACAAGACCAACCGTGGGCAAGCATCCGATAGAGGACGAGCGACGCTTTATGTCCCGGAGAAACATTATCACCCAGGTTTCTCCCAACCTCTGGATTATCAGTTGATGCGTGTATAATGCAGCGTGAGCTTTGGCCGATGCGAACCGTAAAACAAAACCAACGGTTGATCATAAGACCAAAAGACGAATGCATCAACTCGCC
>JAAAKG020179435.1:0-26184 GCA_010014905.2 Druon quercuslanigerum
TAGTTTTGTACACGATTGAAACCCGAAATATCTACTTTATCATAATGAATCATCGTGAAAGCATCAAATCTATTATCTTTTTAATTTTGTTTATACTTTCTTGGTCATTTTGTACATAACTATATACAACTATAGGTGCTATTTTATTTGGTTTTTGGGTAACCCAGTTGTCCAGCGTCATAATTCTTTCAGAACGAAAGTTCATTTTTACTTTAATCCGTCTTCCTCCAGTTGATATAGGAGTTGTTTGCACCTGAACAATCATCCCCAATAGGTTTCAGGAGTATTAAAAGGAAGGTTCTAATTCTCATTCTGATATTTTTAAATGTTTGACAACCTGCCAGTCAAGTTTGACACCACTCAGGAGCTGCCAGTCAAATTTTTTGTTGATTCCTTGCACCTGAACAATCCAATGGGTTTCAAGAATACTACAATTACGTTTCTTCAATAAAATTTTTTAAATGGTTGACAGCCTGCCAGTCAACTTTGGGACCACTCAGGAGCTGCTAGTCAAATTTTTTGTTGGTTCTTTGCACCTAAAAAATAATCCGCAATGGGTTTTAAAAGTACTAAAATTAGGTTTTTTCACTCGAATATTTGACATGTTTGACAGCATGCCAGTCAACTTTTGGTAAAAACTTAATAATAAAAAAAAACTTTTCGTAAAAATAGAAAGAATTTTAAAAGTAAATCAAAATTTTTTTAATATTTAATTTAAAAAACTTTTTAAAAAGGTTTTTTTTATTAATTCATGATAAATTAAAAATAAATTTTATAACAATATCAATTTAATTTAATTTAAAGTCTACATATAATTTATAAAAAGCTGTTTAGGAATTTTGAGAGATTTAGAGAGCTTTGACATTTTTTAGGATTCCCAGGAAAATATAAAATAGTATTTTATTTTAAAAAACGTAATTTTCAGAAAATACCAAAAAAGATTTTAAAATATTCTAGAAGATTCTTTAAATTGTCTAAACAGAATATTCAAGAAATTTAAAGCATTTTTTTTAGTTCGGAAAGATTTTCAAAAAACCTTTGGAAAAAGTCGAATAATTTTAAAAAGATTTATGGAAATTTTAAAAACATTTTAAAAATGGCTGAGAATTACAAATATTAAAAAAAATTTTTTAAAAATACTGAATAAGATTTTTTATAATTTTAAAATATTATTTGAAATCTAAAAAAACATCTAAAAGATTTTATGACAATTTTCTTATTGTTGAAAGATTTTATAAAAAATGTAGGAAAGCTTCAAATCATTTAGAAATATTTTTAAATAATTTGAATTTTAAAGAAATTATCAAAATTCTTAGCAAAGAATCTGAAAGATTTTATGGTAATTTTAGGAATAATTAAATTCAGTTGAAAAATCTATAAGTGCAATGTATCTTTTTAGATAAATCAAATTTTTCCTCAAATATTTTACAATCCTGTAAAATAAAAAACATGAATAAGAAATTGGCCTGGGTACGCTTCCGGCGTATCTGAAAACATCAAAAGTTTTTTTTTAATTTTCTCATGTAAAAAGAAATAATGTTTTGATTTAAGCCTAATGTTATTTTTTTCTTGTAAAATTAAGAACCTTGACAAATAAAGGTTTCTAAAAAAAGTTTCCCCTACAGTTTTTTAAGAACTTTACTAAACAAAAATCGAAATAATAGTAGCTCAGTTTCTTCAACTCAGAAACCTAATTAAAGAAAACTGAGACTAGAGATGCATTCAACCAATGCAATTTTAACAAACCAAGAATCTATAGATAACGATTTTCCGCCTGATTACCTGATGACCTGATAATATTGCACCTAAAGTACTTTTGAGAAAAACACTTGAAATCAAATCGAATGCCATTGACGCTGATAAAATATCAATCAAAATGATTAAACTTGCCATTCTAAAGATACTTTCTATTATTTATAATGCTTTCCTTCATGTCAGCACCTTTCCAGATATCTGAAGAAATACTGTCATTTTCCCATTTCCATAAACTTCAAAATCTATTTTCTCCGAAAGACTTTCGGCCACCTTCTGTTTTATGTGCGCTCTCTTAACTACTTGAAAAACTTGTTCACTCTGACTGCTTCCCTTAAAGTAACGACGGACCTCAAATTAGCAATGGATATTAAGGAAATCACGATTGTTCTTCTGTTTTATTTTTCAAAGGCTTTTGATATGGTTAAACATACATTACTTCTAGAAAAGTTAAAAAAAATTTACGTGTTTTCGGATTGCCGCAAACCTTTGTAAAACTCTTCGAGTTTGAACCCTCGTTTTCATGTGAACAAAAAAAAACTTGATAAAAATTAGGAATTACGACTCCAAAACTGAATACAAATTATGAACTAAGAATAAAAACATTATTTTTAAGAGGACATATTAATGTTCGAAATTATGGTCAAAGATGTACCAGCATCTTTAAGAATTTTTCTCGATCAAGGCAATTACGGTTTCCCTATTTTCGGCTTGTGCCCCGAAGCGAGAATTTATTAAATATTTGTCGTCATCCGAATTAGCTGTCACAAACGCAGTTGGATTTTTTAGTTGGGTGACGTAGCGCATTTCGCTTCTTTCAGAATTAGTCAACGAGAATTAAAGAACATGATTTCAAGCATAAGATGCGTGACGTGTTTCATCAGCTTCCTACCTCATGCCACCGAAAGTTTATACATTTTTCGGGTTTTCATCAGAGTTTGAATTCTTTAACTGCTGGTGGAACCGAAGGCGTTTGCATTAGAATTTATTTTGAAATTTTTGCACATTTTATTTGCTGTGCTATTGAGCTCATTTGACATTAAAAAATTTAGTGAAAAGAAATGTTTAAAACGTTGATTTTTAAAGTAATCTCACTGGCCTTCTACTTTTATTGTCGATTAAAGATATATCATTGTACTGTGATGCTTTTTATTGGCGGTTACATGTAACGCATTTAAAGATCTTTGCGAGTACCTATTTAACAGTGATGTTTAAAAAAAACACTTTGTGGTGCAATAAAACGCTTTTGGAGTTCCAAAGCTCTCTGATGTCATAGCTTAACTTTGTGCTGACTCCGGATTCATTTCCTACTTCCGTGCGTCCTTTTACCGTCCTTACCTAGGTAACTTCCTTGATTTTGAAAGAATATTCCTGCGATTTGACCTTACTTTCAAGGTCTTTGAAGACCTTAATGTAGCCGAGGAACATGTTTCTCTTAGTACTGTAGAATTTTATCATTTAATACCAGATCGTGTTGTTTTGATTAAAAATTGGCTCACAATATCTTTTTTCTTTCTTCATCAGTCTCCGAGACTTTTAATTGCACTTTAAAACCTCCTTACACAATCTCTTTCAGAGCCCCATATACATGGGTATGCTGCCAATATTCTAAGAGGTGACCTGTTATCCTAGATGTACCTAATAGAACTCAAATCCCTAGTGCTGTGAAGCTTTTAGTACGGTTCTTCATTCCTTGTCTTTAGGGGTTTTATGTTTGGAGCTATGTCTGGATTATGCCCGCGACCTTATTTAAATTTGAAACCGTATTCAGTAGAAGCTCTTGGTACAGGGTTCTTCTATTCACAAGCATAGTTAGCCTTATGCCCTTAAGTTTATCACCATGATTGTTTAGCTTTGAATTGCTTTTGAGGTTTTTAAGGACCTCAGCTTCCTGCCTGCATCTTGCCGACATTGTTTTTGTCGTCTGTGGGTACTCATCCGCTAACACGAGATGTGAATCTCTTTGGCGTGGGTCTTGTCACGATGGCCTTCGTCTGTCTAATATTGAGTTACGCCTTGGTTACCTCTTTACTGATGCGGTAGTTGTCATATGTACTTCTACCTGAGTCCCTGGTTTCCAAAATATGATACCCCACTGACGAGATCATTTTATCTTGAGAAAATTCTTGGGAGAATGGAAAACTTTTTTCTCAATCTAATAGCTAAATGAGAATGTATGGTGCTGAAAATGCCAAAACTGTTTCGGGAGTAGAAACCCTGAAATTTCTTCGTCCAGAAGTGGCCTGCCGTCAGATGATTATCGTCCGTCATTCTTCGCATGGCAGTGTCAACTACAAACCATTCATAGGACTGCTTCTACGACTGTCGTCACTTGTGTTCTTCTTTATGATTTGAAAGACCTCAGCCAAACGATGTATGATTAGCATAGACATGTTAATCTTGGTTCTGCAGAACTCCACCATTTTATGAAGTAACATCTCCATTTGATTAAACATTATGACATGCTTTGGCATTTTCTCGATTAAGCCGAATTTGTATTGCTTTGATTAAGAAATTGCGAATTTCCTTTTTTCCTCTTTGATCTCCAAAACGTTTAACTCCTCTCCAAACACTTCCTTATAAAAGCTCCGATTTAATAATTTATTTGGCATGCTTATTGCCGGCAGCAGGATAACAAAATTACAGTTTGCCTTGGCATGGCGCAGTATGGGGGTAAGGTCCTATAGTCTAGGAGCAGACCTGGTGTCTTAAAGACACCATACAATACACCACTCCTTGGTTGCCATGTAGCCTTCTGGCAAATAGATAATAGAAATATGTATACTAACACTTAATATCTAGATATTATCAGACAGGACTATAATTTTTTGTTAATATACGACATATTACTAGGTAGTAACATAAAAGTTTAACTTTATTATAATCTGAGATATTAAATTTAAATATGTGACATATGAATCGTAAGTATCTGATATACTAGAAATGTATTTAAAGTGTTTGCGCGCGCACGCGGTTCGTGATTGGTCGTAGTTGGAACGCGACCAATATGCACGCCGTAACGCAAGCGCAAGGAAAAAATTGCCAACTTTGGGACTCCGCGTCGCACGTATACCATCTTCATGTCCGAACACTTCTAAAGAAAAAAAAAATTTTGAAGCAGCGTTTTCCCGTACTTTTTTAAATAGTATAATATTGCTGATCATGTTTGTGAAGTGAACTTTTTGGCGTGTTTAAAGTTTGTGAAGCGTGAGCCTTGCGGAATTGTTTTTCAGTGAATATGGACTTTCTTCTTAACAGGGCATAATCTAAAACTTGACAATGGGCAGTGCAAAAGCGTATGTTAACACTTTTGACGCCATGCGCAGGAAAATCGGATTTTTAAATCATTTTTGTTTTAATTTTTTTTTTTAGTTTTTGTATAATACGGATTTGGTCAGTTCTAACTGAGGCTTCTTACATTCGTTAAAAATTCAATGCTAAGGAATATTGAACCAATAAATTTTTTCATTTATTTGGAAGGATAATATATTGTTTTGACATTCAAATTGACATTTGAAATTAATAATTTATTTTCTAATAAATCTTAGTATAATAAACAGTAGCATGTTAGTTAATTCACTATGATATCTGCAATATTTACATTTACCATCTCGGATTCTTAACAGTCATATCGAACATCTTACCGCTTTCAAGTTCTTGGCTTCTTCCTTCAATATCATGTGTACTCAGAATAAAAATATTAGATATTAAGAATATCCACTTTTCTTCGTGTAGACCAAGCAGTTTAATAAGTTTAATAATTTTTTTAAATTTGGCACTTCCATCGAATCGCATTGCTGGTTTTAACAATTCGACTCAAAACATCCCTCTGAACCCAAGCTCTTTGTTCTTATTAAATTTTCTGCTAGCAAAACGTAAATTCTGTAAGTGACCTGAAATAAGTGGCAAAAAAATTGGACCTAGGGTTACTTTTATATTTGTAAATCAAAATATTGAACATAGCTTTAATTCAAACGATGCTTCCGACAATGTATTATAGTAATTTATCATTTACTAAACAAGTCATGATTAGTCTAGATTTTAATTAATTAATTACGATTTAAAGTTTTGATTAAAATGTAGAGTTATTTGCTTTTTAGTAACTGTATTTTAAATTAATTAGTTTGAATTGTTACAAACAAACGTCAACTATTAAAGCTTCCGTTTATAGAAAAATGTTTTGGAACTTAGAAATGTTGCAATTAGTCATTGTTAAGTTTCAAAGACTATTAAATAAAAGTTTTCTAATTATAATGCTCCAACAAGAAATTATTTAATTTGTAATGTTGCTAATAAAGTGAGTTTATACTTTACATTTTGGTAAACAAAATTGAAAGTCTTGATTTTTTTATAAACTGAGTGGCGAACTAAAAAGAAAAATTAAAAAAGTTGATTAAGCGCATTTTCCTTCAAAAAGTTTAATTTTTTAAAAAGAAGTCGAAAAAGTAGCAATGAATTTTATTTTTCATGCTTTCACGTATTTCACTCTTTTTTCTTTGAAAAAATGTTGCTTATTTGTTAAAAGGGAATTTATATTAAAATGCAAACTATAGTGGTTTTGCTCAAAGGGATATAGTTAGTAAAGTTATGACGCGCCTAGTTAGAAAATTTTTACAATGTGAAAATAGTTTGAAACTATTAACTTGGATATTAAAAAATAAAGCGCAAGTACTTTATTATTTGAGTATTTATTCATCATGTCAGATTAGTCTTCCTAAGAAGTTTTGTAAGAATTGTATATGATAAACAATTTTTTTGGGTAAATAAGGATTTTGTTTTTTGCCTGTTCCTTTTAGCACAGTTTAAAAATATTCTGATGAATTTAGAGATGTTCTGGATATAAAATTTAGCAATTCATATCAAATATAAGTAGTACCCTATAGAAAACCTAAAAATACTTTTGAAATCTTCTTGGCTGTATTTCCAGAGTTTTTTGAAATCAGGAAAACCATATCGAAAATTGATGATATCCACGAACGTTACTGTTCACGGAAACCCAGTTTCCGCTACATAGTTTTTTTTCATATGAGATCTTATCAGACACATATGAAGAAAAATCAACTACCACTAATTTTTAAAACAATATTCGCTATCCCGAATGTGTATTTTTTTATAAAAACGTATTGTTTCGGGGAAAATTATTCACCTACATGCATTAAACACCAATTAGGATTTTCGTTCATGCAGATACCCCAGGAATAAGAAACAATAATTGCGTCAAAACATTTGCAATTTATTTTTAATAATAATTGTACAAACATACGCAGTTACAATAATTTAAACTTAGTTGCTAAAACATCGAGGGTATTTTCATCTTATAAACTAGTACACTGCAGACCTGCAAGAAAAGTTCCTGTCATAAAGAACAAGGTTGTGTGCAAGAAAAAAAAGCTTTTAGACGAAATGAAATCAGGTGCTTTTTAAAAGAAATATGCTATCTCTGAGGGCATGTACAAGTTAGTGAGAGCTCGCTAATGATTTTTAGGAAGAAACTGGTTATTATTACTTCAAATGGCAAAATGCTTCGCCTTAGAGAACGAATATTTTTATTTCATTGACCGTAAAAAAAATTTTCGAACCAAGAAAATACTAAAAAATGGCCAGGAATTTCTTTTGATTAAAACGACAACTTTGATATATTTACTTGCGCGACTGCAGTGTATGATACCTATCTTAACAAAAAAACAAAAAAAACTATTTAACATCACGTATGTTGGAACAAAATCTTCAGCAGACAGATATTTTTTTTCACATTTCTACTGCAATGCATAGCTGATCTGTTTATTTTATTATGGGTCATTACAGCAAAGCTCGGAGTTAGTTTTCTGTACGCATATTTTTTTCCAAAAATCTGAAATTAGAATGGTACGTGTTGTATTACATAATTTTAATATATTCGTACATATGTTTAATTATAGGCAATCGAAATATGTATAAAAAAATGTAGTGAAATTTTCTATAAATTATGCGCTACACATCCATTTTTCGCATTCCAGCTCCAGAGTAGCTGCCATCTGTTTCCGAAAACTTTTGTTAGATTGCTTCCTTTTGGACGCACTTGATGTAAAAGGAGGTTAGAAAGAGGCAATGAAGGGAGAAAGGAATTAAAATTCGATTTTTAAAGATCATATACTCGTATAGCAGAATATTCGCTTGATTTCACCAAAATATCTTTTTAAGTTTACGAGATTATCCGGTTATCTTGGACAGAATGTTGTAATGCTATGCTACCAGAAAACTGTCTTGTAAATATTTCTGATTAGCCTTACCAGAAATTCTGGTTCAAGTCACCTGAACTTCTACTCAGACAAAAAAAATTCTCAACTAGAAACTTCTGATACATTTAACCAGAATTTTTAGTGGAGGCATACTTAATTTTCTATTCTGGTTGCACTAGCCATAATTCTGTTTGATTCATAAAGATGTTTTTTTGGCGTAATATCAAACAAATTATTAAACCATTAACACCCAAAAGACCGAAAAACTAAGCTTAGCACGAATAAATTTGAGACAAAAAATGTTTAATGCTGGATTTCGTATCAAAAAATTTTTGTTATTTAACCAAGTTGGTGCAAAAAAGAGCACGAACATATTGAACTTTCGGAAAAAGAAAATCAACTCATGTGACAGCAATGATATTTATTATTACCCAAACAACCTATATATTTTTTTCATGGTTTTTCGGGTCACCTATTACAAATCTGGCCGCGAAATTGCAAAATTAATTTGTTTAAACTATTTCTTTAAACAAATTATTCCGAAGAATTAGATTGTTCACAAGATGCATATGCTTTTCATGGTTTTTGGGTCCGCTGGTACGAATCTGACGTCAAATATAAAAAATCAATGTGTTTAAAGAATTTCTGAAAAAAGTTTTCAACAAGTTGTTGCAATATTAAAGTTATGATTTCAAAAATTCCAGACAGAAGTCTAAATTTTTAACCCTTCTTTGAACGTTATATTGATATGGAAATATCTCCTTTATAGAGATTAAGAAATTATTTTGGTCATACGTTCAATATATGTATATATTTTTATTCATGTCATTTAATAAATAAATAAAATCATTACAAAAGTGTAAATACACACTTTCACATAAATTAAATTTAGTATAAAATTTAAATCGTTACCTGAAACAAATCGTTCGATGACATTAAAAGCACAAACAAACCCAGTTTTCAAACAGAACTATTTAAACAATATGTTTTTGTGTTGTTTATACATTATTACAAACTTTTGTATTCATCCTCTTTAAACAGGAGACTACTCGTCTAGAAATTTTTTTTCAAAGTCATTATTGTCGGAAAAAAAATTATAACAGTACAATATTGTGAACTGGACCAGGACGACATTTTGAGAAAACATACTTAGCACAGAGAAGGTGATATGACGTCACATTTGATTATATAATTAGATCTTGATATAAAACAAAAAAAAGATCTATAGTTAATAGAAAATTTTTTGGATGTTGTGCACTTCATAAAATGTAAAATTAGTTCTAAGATTTACATAGGTGAAACTAGCAGAAGACTTAAAACGCGGATAACTGAAAACAAAAGAGAGTGTAGAATTGGTAATAACAACACGGGCCTATCTCAACATGCTTGGTCCTTTGATCATGATTTTGATTTTAAAAACATTAGAATTTTAGCAAATAAAATTATCACATATGAAAGAAAGATTTTAGAATGCATCTTCATTAAAAAGTGCAATAATTTGTGCGTTAATCTACAAACGGAAAGAATGCATGTTAATGATGTTTATCAGTGCTTGTTAAATTGATTTAGTTTTTAAATTCAAAGATTTTTTCGCGTGCAGTGATTTTAGTTATAATGCATACAATTTTCAATATTTACTTATATAATCAAATATGACCTCATATCACCTTCTCTGTGCTAAGTATGTTTTCTCAAATTTTTTAATGAGTTTATGACTACATAAGTTTTTAATAATGTATAAACAACACAAAAACATATTTTTTAAATAGTTTTGTTTTCAAACTGGTTTTGTTTGTGTTTTCAATGTCATCGAACGATTTGGTGCAGGTAACGATTTAAATTATATGCTCAATTTATTTTATGTGAAAGTGTATTATTGAATGTAAAAATTGAATTTGATCAAAAATGTATGTTTTTACATACACTTTTGTAATGCGGTTATTATCTTGAAGAAGATCCAAAGACAAGTCGAAACGTCGATTTATTTATTTAATGACTTGAATAAACATATATACATATATTGAACGTATGACCAAAATAATTTCTTAATCTCTATAAAGAAGATATTTCCATATGAATATTGAAGTTTTTGCAAGATGCATATGCTTTCGTAGAAATAACATTTTCTTTTTTTAAATTCGCCATTTTGAGTCATCCATCTTGAGTTTCAAAGTTGTTGTTTTCTATTTTTTAAAAGTTCACTATATTTGTGCACTATTTTGCACCAATTTTGTTACAGGAAAAAAAATTTCGATACGAAATCCAGCCGCAAAAAATTTTTGTTCTAAATTATTTCTTAAATTTATTTCAATATAATTTGTTTATAAATATTATTTTGCAACTTCATCTTGTAGAGCGGTCTTAAAAACATAAGTATGTTGAGTTTCAAAGATATACGACATGTTTTACTACCAAAACTGCATCAGCAAAGTTAAGCTTTTTTTTGTTTTTTGGGCGTTAATGGGTTAACCTATACTAATTCTATCTAGGCACCCTGAATTTACATAGGATGCTTTCTGACCAATTTTTTAAAAATTGAATTGATGAACAATTTGAAAATTGTGCGGGACATGTTTGGAATAAAAATTCAACTTACCGCAGCTGCAAGAGCATCAGTCACTCCATATTACACATGTCTTATTATTGTGTAATTTACCACATCTGTCAGCGGAAAGTAAAACAGCCATAGCTAGCAGAGAAAGCACAGTGATAATTGTAAGAGTATAATTCATTTTGAAATTAAAAGTGCAGTATTCTGCTTCACGCACGCCTTATATATGGACTCTAAAATTATCTAATTTAAATAATAATACTGAATAATATCTTGACCCACACACAAGGAGGCAGATAACCTATTTCTATCAAATTCACTTCATGGAAAAAATAAAATTAATCATTCATATCGATCAAGATAGGCAAAATAAGAAAAAAGTTTGAACACGAAAAAGAAAATGAAACAAGTGGAAATGTATGCAATTAATTTTAGAATAGGTCGAAAATTAAAAGATGCTTAAACGACAAACAATAAAATTTAACTATAAAATTTTTCGTTTTTTATAGCATGGATGGCATGTAAAGGCTTTTTTTCGAGGAAAGTATGGTGGTTTAATAAAATACTCATTTACAGAAAAGATAGTTTAGATAATCAAACAAGAAAGGAAGCACTAGAGAAGGAATCGAATATTTATTATAATCGAATTTTTTTGAAAATTATACTAATTTATAGAAAATAAAATTATTTTCTGACAATTCTAATTTATTGCAAAATCTAGCTCTTTTTAAAAGTCTACTAATTTCTTATATACAAAATGTATCTAATTCTTTTTTTAGAAAAATGTACTAATTCACAGAAAATAAAGTTATTTTGTGGAAAATCCTAATTTTTTGAAAAATTTTGTAATATGTTAAAAATACTAGTAATTCATCGAAAATACAATTTTTGGAATATAAATTTTACGAATTTTTTGAACATATTAAGATTCTAATTTATTGAAAATTTTACTAGTTTGAAAACTACTACTTCATTAAAAATTCTAATTTGTTAAAAATTATACTAAGTTACAGAAAATACAATTACTTTTGTCACAATTCTAATTCATTGAACATCGAACTCGATTAAAATTCTACTAAATGTTTAAAAAATCTTCCATTTTTTTTAAAATTGTACTAATTTATGAAAAAAAAAATTAGTTTTTCGAAAATTATACTAACTTGCAGAAAATACAATTATTTTGGTGACGATTTTAATTTATTGAAAAGTATAATTCATTTAAAATTCTACTAATTTATGAAAAACATTGTTTGTTTGTTAATTTCACTAATTTGTTGAAAATTCTACTAATTCATAAAAAATACAATTTTTTTTTTTAAATTATATGTATTTACAGAAACTACAAGTATTTTATTGACAATTCTAATTTATTGAAAAATCGAACTCGTTTAAAATTCTACTAATTTTTTGAAAAATATTGTAATTTTTTAAAAATTCTTCGGATTTCTAAAAAATAAAACTAATTTTTTTTAAATTGTACTAATTTACAGATAATAAAATTAGTTTGTTTTTGTTTTGAAAAATATTCTAATATGTTGAAAATTCTACTAATTCATAGAAATTACAATTTTTTAAATGTAAATTTTACTAATTTTTTGACAATTCTAAAATTCTACTTTATTGAAAATTATACTAGTTTAAAAACTATTACATTATTGAAGATTATAAATTTTAAAAAATTATACTAATTTACAGAAAATACAATTATTTTTTTGAAAATTATACTAATTTACAGAAAATACAATTAGTTTTTTGAAAATTATACTAATTTATAGATAATACAATTATTTTGTTGAAAATTATAATTTTTTGAAAAATCTTCTAATATGTTGAAAATTCTACTAATTCATAGAAGTTACAATTTTTTAAATGTAATTTTACTAATTTTAGTAACATTCTAAGATTCTAATTGATTGAAAATTTTACTAGTTTAAAAACAACCACTTTATTAAAAATTCATATTTGTGAAAAATTATACTAATTTACAGAAAATAAAATTATTTTTTTGACACTTCTAATTTTATTGAAAAATCGAACTCGATAAAATTCCTACTAATTTAATGAAAAATATTATAGTTTTTTAAAAATTCTAATAATTTGTAAAAAATACAACTTTTTTTTAAAAGTGTACTAATTTACAGAAAATATAATTATTTTAGTGACAATTTTTAATTTACTGAAAAGTCTAATGCGTTTAAAATTCTACTAATTTATTAAAAATAAATTTTTTTTTTGGCCAATTTTACTAATTTCTTGAAAATTCATTAAATTCATTAAAAACAATTTTTGTTAATTAAAATTTATACTAATTTACACAAACTACAATTATTTTAGTAACAATTTAAATTTAATAAAAAATCTAACTCGTTTAAAAATCTACTAATTTACAAAAAATAAAATTATTTTTGTGACAGTTTTAATTTATTGAAAAG
Source organism: Druon quercuslanigerum (assembly GCA_010014905.2). NCBI lineage: Eukaryota > Metazoa > Arthropoda > Insecta > Hymenoptera > Cynipidae > Druon > Druon quercuslanigerum. The sequence continues at coordinate 12,954 of JAAAKG020179435.1, forward strand.
TCTAATTCGTTTAAAATTCTACTAATTTTTTAAAAAATCTTCTGATTCTTTAAAAATTCTATTCATTTATAAAAAATTTAATTTTCGTTTGTTGAAAATTATACTTATTTACAGAAAAGAGTCGTTTAAAATTATGCTAATTTTTTGAAAAATCTTCAAATATGTTGAAAATTCTACTAATTCGTAGAAGTTACAATTTTTTAAAAGTAAATTTTACATTAAGTTAACATTTATATTATAATTTATTGACAATTTTACTAGAATAAAAACTACAACTTTATTAAAAATACTATTTTTTTTTAAATTATACTAATTTACAGAAAATGCAATTTTTTTGACAATTCTAATTTATTGAAAAGTCTCATTCGCTTAAAATTCTGCTTATATTTTGAAAAATCTTCTAATTTTTTTTTAAATTTTACTAATTTATAAAAAATACAATTATTTTTTATGAAAATTGTACTAATTTAAAGAAATAACAATTATTTTGTGACAATTTAAATTGATATAAAAGTCCAATCCATTTAAAATTGTACTATTTTTTTTTAAATCTTCTAATTCTTTAAAAATTCTATTATATTTGGAAAAATACAATTATTTTTTTTGTATATTTTACTAATTTGCTCAAAATTCTACTAATTAATAAAAAATACAATCATTTTTGTGAAAATTCTAATTTATTGAAAAATCTAACTCGAATAAAATTCTACTAATTTTTTTAAAAATTCTACTAATTTATAAATAATACAATTATTTATTTAAAATTGAACTAATTTACAGAAAATACAAATATTTTTTTGACAATTCTAATTTATTGAAAAATCTAACTCGAATAAAATTCTACTAATTTTTTTAAAAATCTTCCAATTTTTGAAAAATTCTATTATATTTCAGAAAATAGATTTTTTTTTTAATTTTACTAATTTCCTCAAAAATCTACTAATTAATAAAAAATACAATTTTTGTTGTTGAAAATTATATTTATTTACAGAAACTACTCGATTACAATTCTAATAATTTTTGGATAAATCTTCAAATTTTAAAAAAATTCTGCAGTTTTATAAAAAATAATTATTTTTGTGAAATTTTAAATTATTGAAAAATTTAATTCGTCTAAAATTCTGCTGATTTTTTTTAAATCTTTAAATTTTTAAAAAATTTTACTAATTTAGAAAAAATACAGTTATTTATTTAAAATTGTAATAATTTGCAGAAAATACAATTAATTTAGTAACAATTTTAATTTATTGAAAAGTCTAATTCGTTTAAAATTCTACTTTTTTTTAAAAATATTTTAATTTTTAAAAAATTCTACTAATTTATGAAAAGTACAATTATTTTTATAAAAATTGAAAAAATACAGTTATTTATTTAAAATTGTAATTATTTGCAGAAAATACAATTAATTTTGTGAAAATTTTATTCTTTGAAAAGACTTATTTATTTACAATTTTACTAATTTTTATATTTAATTTTCTCATTTTGCATATTGGTTTCTTCAATTTGAATTGATACAAATTTTTTCATGGCGACTTTTTACATAGGAAGAATTTAATCAGTCAATTTTATTGTTGGAAGTGTAAAATTTTCTTCCATTTTACTTTTTTAATTAATGAAAATATTTTTTTTTGTGAATTGAGTTATTACAAAATATGTTATCTAATTTTAGTAAGTAGGCTAAGATAGCATTATGCGGCTGTAACATTTAAACTACGTTTAAAGAAGATAATTTTGACTGGGACACAACTGTCATATAAAAATTTTTTTTTTGAAACTTTCTGAAAAAATTATTATTAAAACGAAAAATTTTAATTGTTACTGTCTTTTTTTCAAATATTGTTAAATAATTCTATTCCTAAAATTTTTCTGTGACCAATAATGCAAAACATGTGAATAATAATACATATTCTGAGTTTTTAAACTTTTCTAGAAGATGTGAGAAAAAATTAGACTATTATAACTATTAAAGAAGAAGATAGTTATAAACTATGATAATTTTATTAAATAATTATTTTGGTTAACTTAAATTAATTATTCACTTCACTCTAATTGTAAATTTGGCAAAAATTTCAAAATTGTTGAAAAAAACTGAAATTTTCTAGTATTATTCTAAGAGAATGTTATTAAAAATAATAATAAATTATTCAAACAATTATATTTGTTAACCAACATTTTTTCACTCACGGTTTTTTTTGAATCGTATAAAACAGATTTATAGAAGTGATATTTAAAAAGTAATAATTTGACTGTTTTTTTTCGCTAATTAATAACAAAAATGTTTCAAAAACAATTTTTTTTTTTGTAGATTCGAAAAAATTTCCAGGCGATATGCACGAAAATTCAAAAAAACAGTTTGGACCACTCTAATGTTTATGCATTTTGTTGAAAATTTTTCTTTTTTGTAGAAAATTGATCATATTAGTTGAAACTTTCTTTATTTCATTGCAATATAATATTTGTTTAAAATAGGTTTTTTAATTTTAAATTATTCTCTTTATTTGAAAATGTAATTTTTCCATTTTTTTGTGAAAAACGTTTTATTTAGTTGAATATTGAACAATTTGGCTTAAAATTATTGATTTGTTTAAATTTATTTATTTCTTAGTAAAAAATTTTCTTAGGTAAAGTAATGTGTGGATGCGTCCTTAAACAATATTGTATGGGAAACATTTAATAACGAGACTTATCTATTTTTTTGCGTTTTATAGAAATAAATAGAATTAAAATTTTTTAAAATTAGATAAAGAAGAACGAGAATATTTCCGTCAAGATTACTGGGACTAAGATCTTTTAGTGGGACGTTTACTTAACCTTTGAAAATTATCTACTAGTGACTTTGAAATACGATAAGAAGGTCGGAAAAAGCTACACTTTTTTAAATAAACGATGGAAGATTACAAAATTTAATTTAGAATAACTTATAGTAAATATATTTATAACTTTTTAAAGAGGATCTACCTTTCTGTACAAACAAAGTCTTAATCGTTTAATATTCTAATAACTTTTTAAAAAATCGTCTAATTTTTTCAAAATTCTACTAGTTTATAAAAAATACAAATTTTTTTGAAAATATTACTACTTTACCAAAAATACAATTGTTTTGGTGACAGTGTTAATTTATTGAAAAGTCTAATGCGTTTAAAAATGTGCTGATTTATTAAAAAAATCTTCTAATTCTTTAAAATTTCTACTAATTTATAAAAAATACAATCTTTTTTTTTTGGCAAAGTTTACTAATTTGTTGAAAATTCATTAAATTTATTCAAAAATACCATTTTGTTAGTTTAAATTTATACTTATTTACAGAAACTACTATTATTTTGGTGAAAATGCTAATTTATTAAAAAGTCTAATTCGTTTAAAACTCTACCAATTTTTTGAAAAATCTTCTAATTTTTTAAAAATTCTACTATTTTATGAAAAATACAATTTTTTAAAAAATTGTATTAATTGCCAGAAAATACAATTATTTTAGTGATAATTTTAATTTATTTAAAAGTCTAATTCGTTTAAAATTCTGCTGATTTTTTGAAAAATCTTCTAATTCTTTAAAGTTTCTACTATTTCATAAAAAGTACCATTTTTTTTGTTAAAAATTATGCTAATTTACAGAAACTAAAATTATTTTGTTGACAATTCTAAGTTATTGAAAAATCACGCTCGTTTAAAATTCGACTAGTTTTTAAAAAATACGAAATTTTTTTGAAAAATGTACTAATTTACAGAAAAAAAATTATTTTTGTGACAAGTTTTATTTATTAAACAGTCTTATTCTTTCTAATTCTCTTATTAATTTAACAAAAAAGTACAACTTAATAAAAATAGCTCATTTTTTCTTGCAATTTCTTGTATAAAAGTAAAATAAATTAAAAATAAGATGTAAGCTTCTATAATTGAAACAATTCGTTAAAAATTTTGATTTTGTTTAAATTATTTTAACAAATTACAAATCTTTAAAGAAAAATACCAGATTTCACAAAAGTTAAAATATTAGAGAATTTTATTTAAAATTTTGTTTTAATTACTGGTAATAAGAAGGTGCAAATTTAAATGAAAAATATAAATATAAATAATAACGGAAAGTTTTATCTTAATTAAGAATCCAAATTAAGAAAGAAAAAGAAATTTTAATGAAGAATATTTGTGAAAAATGACTATTACTATGGATATTCGAATTAAAAACGTGTGTGTTTTTTTTTAAATTATTTTTCTCACAAAAAAACTTTCTGGTAAATTTCTCCTAAATACTTTGGGAAAAAAAGTTGCAAGGTCACAAAGAGTCGGCAAACAGTGAGGATCACCCGGAAATGGGTCGACGAACAGTGCCGATCATTCGACAATGGGTCGACAAACAGTACAGAAAGATTACGAAATTTCATTTTGAATAACTTATAGTAAATATATTTATAACTTTTTGAAGAGGATGTGATCTGTCTGTAAATGAAATGACCTTTCTGTATAAGAAAAATAACGAAATTTAAGAAAGAAATACAATTAAATAAAAATAGCTAATTTTTTCTTGTCATTTCTTGTGCAAAAGTAAAAAACATTAACAATAAGTTATTAGCTTCAATAAATGAAAATTTTCGCTAACAATTTTGATTTTGCATAAATTATTTTATTAAATTACCAATCTTTCAAAAAAATACAAAATTTCACAAAAGTTAAAATATTAAAGAATTTTATTTAAAATTTTTTTGTAATCACTGGTAATAAGTATGAGCAAATATAAATTAAAAATGTAAATATAAATAATAACGAAATACTTTAGCTCAAATAAAAATCTTAATTAAGAAAGAAAAAGAAATTTTAATTAAGAACATTAGTCAACAATTACTATTATTATAAATAATTGAATTGAATACTTGTGTGTTTTTTTAAATATTATTTTTCTCAAAAAAAAAGCTTTCTGCTAAATTGCTCCTAAATACTTTGAAAAAAAAGTTACAAGGTCACAAAGAGTCGGCAAACAGTGATGATCATCCCGCAATGGGTCAGTAAACAGTGGCGATTAGCCGACAATGGGTCGTCAAACAGTGCCGATCATCCGACAATGGGTCGACAAACAGTGCAGAAAGATTACGAAATTTCATTCAGAATAACTTATAGTAAATATATTTATAACTTTTTAAAGAGGATGTCTCTTTCTGTACTCGCATTGATAAAATTTAAGAAATAAATAAAACTAAATAAAAATAGCTAATTTTTTCTTGTCATTTCTTGTGGAAAAGTAAAAAACATTAACAATAAGTTATTAGCTTCTATAATTGAAAAATTTCGATAGCAATTTTCATTTTGCCGAAAAACTTTATCTTAATTAAGAATCTTATTCAAGAAAGAAAAAGAAATTTTAATTAAGAACTTTAGTCAACAATTACTATTATTATAAACATTTGAATCCAAAGCTTGTGTTTCTTTTTAATATTATTTTTCTCAGAAAAAAAGCTTTCTGCTAAAATTCTCCTAAATACTTTGAGAAAAGAAGTTACAAGGTCATAAAGAGTCAAAACAGTGATGATCATCCGACAATGGGTCGACAAACAGTGCCGTACATCCGACAATGGGTTGACAAACAGTGCAGAAAGATTACGAAGTTTCATTTAGAATAACATATAGTAAATATATTTATAATTTTTTGAAGAGGATGTGATCTTTCTGTAAATGAAATGACCTTTCTGTATAAAAAAACTAATGAAATTTAACTAAGAAATACAATTAAATAAAAATAGCTAATTTTTTCTTGTCATTTCTTGTAGAAAAGTAAAAAAAAATTTTTTAAAGATATAAGCTTCTATAATTTAAAACTTTCAATAACAATTTTCATTTTGCCTAAATTATTTTAGTAAATTACTAATCTTTAAAAAAAGTAGAAGATTTCACAAAAGTTGAAATATTAGAAAATTTTATTCAAAATTTTGTTGCAATTACTGGTAATAAGAATTTGCAAATATAAATGAAAAATATAAATATAAATAATAACAAAAAACTTTACCCTAATTAAGAATCTAAATTAAAAAGAAAAAGAAATTTTAATTAAGAATATTAGTCAACAATTTCTATTATTATATACGAGGTCTGGCTATTAAATAACGAGACTGCGCGCCTAGAGGGCGCCCTAGAGGGGCGGCGAAAAAAACGAGTAGTGCGTTGGGTATCTGGGAAACTTCTCTATTCACGTACCAAAACACGTTTTCGTCACTATTATAGTATTTCTGCAGTAGCGGTTTGAAACGGTCTTGTGCCAAAAACCATGTGTGACGAAAAACAGGAGCAACGTATCAATCTCAAATTTCTCGTTAAATTGAAAAATACTCTGACTGAGTGCTATAAATTGTTGCAAGAGGCCTATGGGGACAATTCTCTATCTCGCGCGCGTGTTTTTGAGTGGTGTTAGCGCTTCAGTGAGGGCCGAGAGAGCACTCAAGATGACCAGCGCCCAGGTCGCCCTGTCACTATTTCAACTCCGGAAACAGTGACCAAAATCAACCAAACTGTGCGTGCAGATCGTCGAATGAGCATGCGGGTGATTGCTGAGGCTTTAAGCGCCGATAAAGAAACGGTTAGAAAAATTTTACACGAGGAATTACACATGACAAAAGTCTGTGTGAAGTTAGTGCCAAAAAACCTGACACCTGACCAAAAGCTCTTGCGTCAACAGGTCTGCTCAGATTTCCTTGAAAGTTTAGAAAAAGATCCCGGACTGATGAAAGACATTAGTTGCAACGAAACGTGGACTTTTCAATACGATGTTGAAACAAAGCGGCAATCGATGCATTGGAAGACGCCTGAATCGCCCAGAATGAAAAAAGCAAGGATGTCCAAATCAAAATTCAATGCAATGTTGATCGTTTTTTTCGACATTAGCATTATCGTGATGACTCAATTGGTTCCAGAGGGTCAGACTGTCAACCAGACTTACTATTTGTCAGTGGAAGAACAACTCGTGGATTTTGCACCAGGACAACGCACCTGCCCAGAACGTGCTATCTGTGAAGTGGTATTTGGCCAATAAACGCACTTCAGTGCTCGAGCACGCGCCGTACTCACGAGATTTGGCACCGTACGACTTTTTTGGATTCCAAAGATTAAGTCTGCTTTGAAAGGGACCCGATTTGGGTTGATGGAAGCGGTAAAGCAAAAAACAGCAAAGCTCCTAAAGGCCCTCACCAAAGAAGACTTCCAGCACTGCTTCGATCAATGGAAAAAACCTATAGAAAGGTGTGTGGAGAGGAGAGGGGAGTATATTAAAGGGAGCATTCGAATGTTGAATAATTTTTCTAATAAAACCCTTTTTCGTAACCAGTCTCGTTATTTAATAGCCAGACCTCGTATATTTGAATTAAAAACTTGTGTTTTTTTTTAAATTATATTTCTTACACAAAAGCTTTCTGTTAAATTTCTCCTAAATACTTTGAGAAAAAAAGTTAGAAGGTCACAATGAGTAGGCAAGCAGTGCCGATCATCCGGCAATGGGTCGACAAACAGTGTTGATTACACGACGATGGGTCGGAAAACAGTGCCCATCACAGTAGAGTTTGAAGTGCTAAAAATAATTAAAATGGAAACACAACGACGAACTATTCTCTGCTCAAAAGAAAAATTAGAAGTTTCAATTTAACGGAAAAAATATTGGGGTTACAAAAATATTTTATTCTTCCAAAAATTCGCAAAATATTTTCTTTAAATAGGCGATTTTCAAATAGATTCAAATTTGTATGTCCCTCGATTTTTATTCCATATTTGTAGAAAATTGTTGACCCACTAAATGGTTACGTAAGAATATCTGGTGGCTTACTTTCTTCGTCCATTCAGATAAGATAAAAACAAACACAGTCAGATATACCTTATTTGTATAAAAACAATTATTTGAAAACAATTTTGCGAGAATACTTTATATTCTAAATTTTTCTTCTAAATTGGTAATTATTTACAATTAAAATTGTGTCAATTACATCCCTTAAAAGATAAACTTATTTGAGAAGTAACTTCCACAGATTTATCTTTTAACGCAGAATGTCCTAGAACCCTCTTTAGAAAAATTCCTGTCAAGGATACACATTTAAATAGTTAAATCTTATTTGTAAATAATTTTGAAAGGACATTTTAATTTTTCTTGAGAACATAATAAAATATCTTAAAAGAGCTGCAGGTATTCTTGCAAACTTTTTTTTTTAAATAATCAAACCTTTTTGTCAACAGATTCTCAATTTTGCTATTGTTTCTACAAAAAACAAAATAAATATTGTTATCGAGAAAAGAATTTTCTTTATTTTCCCATTTAAATACCTGCCAATTCATAAATAAACGATCAGCATAAAAAGGTGGGGGTTTAGAGAAAATCCACTTTTAATATTTCCAGGAAAACTACCTTCGTGTAGTTTGTAAGTCGTTTGTACTATTTGTACATCAAATATTTTCTCCTGGTTACCAAATTAGGGTCAACAAGATTATCATAAAGACTTTCTAATTATCATGAAAAATCCTAAATTCAGATTTTGATCACACAACAACTAATGAAAAATCAATAAATTTATATCGTGGAAAATTTGTGGAATAGCGACAAAAGGTACGTAAAAAACTTATATAAAAAAGTTTTTCACCTTAAAAAGGAACTACAAATTATTTGTTACTAAGTTTTGGGAACAACGACACTAAGTGCAAAAAAATTTTAATAATCAAAGAATTTTTGTCATAAGGCACACACTTTTTAAAATTGTAAAAAAATTTCTGAAAATAGACGTTCTCATTCGCTCCGCTGGCGATTGAGCCATAGAAATTCCATTTGCCGGTGGGCTTTACCTTTAGGCTACTAGAGAGGTCTACAGAAGAATCCTTTTTCAGAAATACAAGCATTAATTTGTCCGGTGTACGTATTCCCATTTTCTGAGAAGTCTCTATTATCATTAGAGATTAACAAAAATTCTTAGTATGTTAAGAATAAATGGAGATTCGCTCTACTGGGAATCGAACCACAGAACATCCGATTGCTGATCGGAAGCTTTTCCCTTAAGCTACCAGAGAGATCAAAAGAAGAATCATTTTTTAGAAATAAGCATTTTTTTAGGTATAGATATTCACACTTTTTAAGAAATCTCTATTATCATCAGAGATTAACAAAAATCCTAAAATTCTTTTCAGACTAAATGGAGCTTTGAATTAAAAATTTCTATAATTATATTTTAAAAAAGGATATTCTCCTTCGCTCCACTGGGATTCATACCACAGAACATCGGATTACTGGTCGGGTGCTTTTCCCTTAAGCTACCAGATAGATCAAAAGAAGAATCATTTTTCAGAAATACAAGAAATATTTTTTCAGGTGTACGTATTCCTATTTTTTAAGAAATCTCTATTATCAGCAGTAAATTACAAAAACTTTTAGTCTTTTCAGACTAAATGCAACTTTGATATAAATTTTTTGTAATTACATTTCTAAAAACGATCTGCTCCTTCGCTCCACTGGGAATCAAAACTTAGAACAACTGATAACTGTTCAAGTGCTTTTCCCTTAAGCTACCAGACAGATCAAAAGAAGAATCCTTTTTCAGAAATAAGCATTATTTTGTCAGGTGTAGGTATTCATATTTATTTAAGGATTCTCTATTATCAACAGAGAATAACAAAAATTTAAACTAAAGAAAAAAGATCTTCTTCTTCAAACCGCTGGGAATCGAACCATAGATCTTTCGATTGCCGATGAGTGCTTTTCCCTTAAGCTACTGGAGAGATCAACAGAAGAATCCTTTTTCAGAAATATAATTTTTAGACTAAATAGAGCTATGAATTAAAATTTTTCATGATAACATTAAAAAAAAAGAAATTTTACTTTGATCCGCTGGGAATCGAACCAAAGATATTCCTGTCATCGGTGTTAGCTTTTCCGTTAAGATACTAGATAGATCGACAGAAATATACTTTTTCAGAAATAAAAGTATTATTTTGTCAGGTGTAAGTATTCCCATTTTTTAAGTAATCTCTATTATCATCAGTAAATAACAAAAATTTTTAAAGTCTTTTCAGGCTAATCATCCAATTGCTGGTAGTTGCTTTTCCCTTAAGCTACCAGAGAGATCCAAAAAAGATCCCTTTTTTAGAAATAAAAGCATTAGTTTTTCAGATGTACGTTTTGACATTTTTTAAGGAATCTCTATTATCATCAGAGAATAACAAAAACTCTTAGACTTTTCAGACTAAATGGAGCTATAAATTAAAATCTGTTATGATAACATTTAAACAAAAGCGAAAAGATCTTCTCCTTCGATCCGCTGGGAATCGAACCATAGATCTTCCGATTGCTGGTGGGTTCTTTCCCTAAAGCTACTAGAGAGGTCGACAGAAGAATCCTTTTTCAGAAATAAGCATTACTTGGTCAGGTGTAGATATTCACATTTTGTAAGGAATCTCTATTATCATTAGAGAATAACAAAAATTCTTAGTATTTTTACACTAATTGCAGCTATAAATTAAAATTTGTTATGATAACATTCAAACTAAAGAAAAAAGATCTTCTTCAAACCGCTAAGAATCGAACCATAGACATTCCGATTGCCGGTGGGTGCCTTTCCCTTAAGCTACTAGAGAGGTTGACAGAAGAATCCTTTTGCAGAAATACAGGCATTATTTTGTCAGGTGTAGGTATTACCATTTTTTTAAATGAACCTCTGTTATCATCAGAGAATAACAAAAATTCTTAGACTTTTCAGACTATATGGAGCTTTGAATTAAAATTTTCTATAATTACATTTTTAAAAAAGATCTCCGCCTTCGCTCCACTGGGAATCGAACCATACAATATCCGATTGCTGCTCGGGTGCTTTTCCATCAAGCTATCAGAGAGATCAAAAGCAGAATCCTGTTTCAGAAATACGGATGAGTTGATCAGGTGTAGATATTCACATTTTGTAAGGAATCTCTATTATGATCAGAGAATAACAAAAGTTTTTAGTATTTTCAAACCAAATAGAGCTATAATTTAAAATTTGTTTTGATAACGTTTAAACTAAAGAACAAAGATATTCTCCTGCAAACCGCTAAGAAGGGAAACCATAGACATTCCGTTGGCGGTGGGTGCCTTTCCCTTAAGCTACTAGAGATGTCAACAGAAGAATCCTTTTGCAGAAATACAGGCATTATTTTGTCAGGTGTGTAGGTATTTACATTTTTTTAAAAGGAATCTGTATTATCATCAGAGAATAACAAAAATCCTTTCAGTCTTTTCAGATTAAATGGAGCTTTAAATTAAAATTTCCTCGAATTAAATTTTAAAATAAAGATCTTCTCTTTCGCTCCACTGGGAATCGAACCACGGAACATCCGATTGCTGGTCGGGGGCTTTTTCCTTAAGCTACTCGAGAGAATTATCAGCAGAGAATAACAAAAATACTTAGTATTTCCAGCCTAAATGAAGCTATGAATTAAAATTTTTTTATGATAACAGTTAAACTAAAATAAAAAAATCACTTTTTGTGTTGTTTAAATAAATGTTTCTACGCCACAAAATTCTATTCTTGACCTCTCTGAAGGAATCTGTATTATCATCCGATACACTTACCATTATTCAGTGTAAATACATTTTCAACTACTGTGAAAATAGAAACCATCCTATCGATCAAGTTAATTCTTTAAATAACTGAAAAAACTTGACTTTAACTTCAGACAAGATAGGAAATAAATTTAAAAAATTTCAAAATTAAATTTTTTATAAAAAAAGATCTACTCTCGTCGCTACACTGGGAAACGACCCACATAACGCCCGATTGCCGAGCGTGTGCTTTCCCATTAAGCTATTAGAGAGATAGAAAGAAGAATCTTTTTCTTTCAGAGTTACACGCTATCTCAAGGTAGGTGCGTTATATTTGTAACACGAGTAATGGAAAGGAATCTGTATTATTATCAGATATAATAACCATCAGCAGTGCAGATACCTTTTTAGCCACCGTGAAAATATACATCAACCTGTCGATAAAGTGAACTCTTCAAATAACAGAAAATACTTAAAGTCATTTTCAGACAAGATGGAAAATAAATTTTTTAACATTGTTAATTACATTAATATAAAAAGGATCTACTATCGTCGCTCTCTTTTGGAACCCCGAGAGTAAATCTTTTTCCAGGAAAAAATGATTATTAATGATATTTTATTTGAATAATGCTATAAAGGTGCCGTTTTTTCCTAAAGTTCTGACTTTGGCCCAATTCTGAATTGGAGTGGAGTAACAATCAATTTCAGTTAACAGAACAAATTGTTTAAACAATTCCGATGTTTTTTCCTGAAATTTTCAACTTTTTTCTACTTTCATTATGCGTGACTTATTAATTGACTAGATACAGAAAAAATAATTGTTTAAACAAATTAAATTATTGTAACAAAATTTTAGTTGGGTAACAATGCTTGAAAGTTGCGGTTTTTTGGCAATTTTTATCTTTCTGTCCTTTTTTCACTCATAAAATAATAATTAATGACAGTTAACAAAAAAGTTGTTTGAACGATTTAATATTATTTATAACTACCTTTTATAGATAAGTGGTAGAAAATTTTGGTTTTTTCTAAAATATTTACCTTTCCTTCGCCTTTTTAATTACGAACAAATAATAAGTCAGCCTTAACAAAAATTATGTTTTGAATAGTATTTTTGTCTTGAGTATGCTTATTCCACATTCATAGAAAATTTTTGACCTACTAAAGGAATTACATGATCACATGTGGTGGACTACTTTCGTTTTCCATATAGATAAGATAAAAAAAATACAGTAAAACGCACCTTGTTTGAGATCCAGTATTCATTTTTTATTTCTTTATATATATCTAGCTAAAGGAATCATCCTTGTATTTTTATTGATCTAAAGCCTTTATAGTTATAGAGAAATTGAGATGAAAGGTGATATTATTGATTATAATTATAAAAAATAAGAAGTGTGATATAGCACACTCGAGGCCTGACATAGTTCTCCTTGACTTCGAAAAGCGAACCATGTTCGTTATCGAATTTTTGGCACCAGCTGACAAAAACATCATAGCCAAGGAGAATGAAAAGAAGGAGAGGTATGTGAGACCTTGCAAGTAAGTTGCGACGATTTTACCAGGAATATTCTGTTAAATTAATCGTCCTTATTATCGGCGCTCTTGGAGGTGCCAAGCTTTCGCTAGTCAATACCCTAAAAAGCATCCCTGCGTGTAAACAATATGCTCAAACTCTTGCGGGGAAAATGCAGAAGGCGGTCGTCCTTGGGT
>JAAAKG020179446.1:0-26183 GCA_010014905.2 Druon quercuslanigerum
TTTGACAACGGCAATCGAAAGAGCGGGAAATTTTACGTTCAAACATGTACTCAGTTCATGGATTGGGACCAATCTGTTCCCATTAAAAAAAAAATTGACCTTGAAATAACCTTGAAGATCATGTTCAAGGTCAAATTCAAGGTCACCACTTGATTCCTCGTTAAAAGTTACCTGGAGAGATATGTAGGTGTATCGAGACTTTTTGAACACCCTGCATAATTAAGGCGATACAATTTAGTGGCGCCTCTAACTAAAAACAACATGCCATATAATGCATATTTTGTTGCTATTTTTTACAAAAAAAGAATTGTTTTACTCTATTAGTTTTCGGGAAAACAAGGCGCGGCTAGCTAGCTGTCAACGCAGCGGCGCCATCTACAAAAATCAACAAATTTAGTAAAATAACTAGTCTAGATTTTTTGCAATTTTTTTGCTTTTCAATGCGCTACAGATCGCTTTTGTTAAATCAACATTTCTTTAAAAAACTGAACCCTTGTAATAACAAAAAATTATTCAAGAAAAGTATTAAAAAAAATGACTATGCTACATTTCTTTGCTATTTTTTTGCTTTTCAATGTGATATGAAACACTTTCTTAAAATCAACCCACATTTTCAAAAACCAACCCATCTGTACCACGTAGACAAGAATATGTCAAAAAATAATGTTTTTCAGCATTTTTTACTGTCAATAGAGCCTCTGATTTTTAAGCTTCACAAAAATACCCATCCTGATGTTTGGCTTTAACCCTTAACGATAAAAAGCAACCATGTAGACAAGACATTGTAGAAAAATAATCTTTTTCAGTATTTTTCACTGTCAATAGAGTCTCTGATTTTTGGGCTGCTCGTAAATACCCACTTCGATTTTTTTGGCTTTAACCCTTAACGATAAAAGGCAACTCCTCTGTATCACGTAGACATAGTACTGTACAAAAAATAATCTTTTTGAGAATATCACAGTGCCCATAGAGTCCCTGATTTTTCGGCTCATCCAAAATACCTACTCCAATTTTTTTTGTTTCAACCCTTAATGGTAAAAAGCAACCCCTTTGTACCACGTAGACATCACTTAGTTAAAAAACAATCTTTTCCACAATCCTACACTTTCAATAGAGTCTCTGATTTTTGGTCATCTCGAAAATACCCACTCCGATTTTGGGCTTTATCCCTTAACGATAAAAAGCAACCCCTCTGTACCATGTAGACATGACGTCTATAAAACTTAATGATTTCAAGAATTTAACAATGTCCGCAGAATCTATGATTTTTCGGCTCATCGAAAATACGCACTCCTATTTTTGGCTTCAACTTTGTTTTTCGACAGTGCTATGTCCACCTGGTACAGAGGGGCTGTTTTTTATCTTTAAGGGATAAAGCCTAAAAATACTGGTGGGTATTTTCGAGATGCCCAAAAATCAGAGACTCTATTAATAGTCTCGGATTCTGAAAAAGATTTTTTTTGACAAAGTAATGTCAACGTGGTACAGAGGGGTTGCTTCTTATATTTAAGGGTTAAAGCCAAATATCTGGGTGAATATTTTTGTGGAGCTTAAAAATCAGAGACTCTCTTGACAGTGAAAAATTCTGAAAAATATTATTTATTGACAGAGTCTTGTCTACGTGGTACAGAGGGGTTGGTTTTTGAAAATAAGGGTTGATTTCAAGAAAGTGTTTCATATCACATTGAAAAGCAAAAAAAATAGCAAAAAATGTAGCCTAGTCATTTTTCTAATACTTTTCTTAAATAATTTTTTTATTACTAGGGTTGAGTTTTTCAAATAAGGGTTAATTAAAAAAAAACTATTCATAGCGCATTGTAAAGCAAAAAAAAACAAAAAAATTAAGCCTAGCTATTCTACTAAATTTGATCATTTTTTTTTAGATAGCGCTGCAGAGCTGACGGCAAGCTAGCGGAGCCTTGTTTTCTCGAAAACTAATAGAGCAAAAAAATTTTTTTTGATGTAAAAAATAGCAAAAAAATATGCGTTATATAGCATGTTGCTTTTCGTTAGTAGCGCTGCTGAGTTGTCTCACCTTATAAATTGTACTTGGTTCAAAGTTGAACTATCATTCGGTTACTTTATCATGTCAGCAATTTATGTAATTATCGACATTTGTAAATTCTGCAAATTTTGTAATATCAGAAACTATCAGGAGTTTTATTGTCTAGGAAATTTTCAATTTGAAAATTTAAATTATTTAATGATTCTGTAATATATCAACATTGTTTAGTTTTAAAATTTTCTAATATGATTTTTTTAAATTTTCGACCAATATTCATCTCATGTTACAGTAACGCAGATTTATTTTATATGTCAGCAAGCCAGAATTTTATTGTCTTATCTAACTAAGAGGACGAATTAAAAAAAAAGTTTTCAATGAACCAATTCAAAATTCAACCATGAAGATGATTATTAAATAAAAATACAATCTTTCGTAATAAAAAACCATTTACACTAGATGTCGGATAATTCAGAATATCGGCAATTTTATGTTGGCAACTTTCAAATTCGGTAAGACTGAAAAGTATGTAAAATTTTATTTTCCATAAAATTAACGATTTCAAAATTCTATGGTATTGAGAAGTTTTAATTTCAAACATTTTATATTTTGGAAAATGTAAAGTGTCCAAAATTTTATTTGTCGGGATTTTTTAGTCTTCTAAAGTTTTGAACGTTTTGAGGAGCTTAAATGTATTTTTAAACTTAAAATTACTTCAAAAAAATTGTAAAATATTTTCATACTTCTTTGAAACTCTTAAAAGTCTCAAAAATCTATTTTAAAATCCTGTAACATAAAAAAAAATATTTTTAATATTTTTCTTGACCTTCAAAAATGTAAAGAAACTGATACTGCTTATTTTCCTGGCCTCAGACCTCAGAATCTAATTATAGTTCAAATTTTAGTATTTACAAATGATGAACAAAAATGAATATTTATATTACACAAATTCGATTTTTTTCTTAAATCCGAAAATATAAAAATGTCTGTAATAACAATGAAGCCAATTCTTGATCTAACTTAAAATTCCTGTACTTATCAAAATTTAAAATAACGCAGGTTTCATTTATCATCTAGTAACCTTAAAATTTATTATCTTATAATCAGAGTTTACCAGTCACGTGAAAGAAAGATCAATTTTCAAATTAAAAATATCAACATTTTACGAACATTTAAATAGAGTATTTCTTAACAAAAAAAGTATTTTGATACAAATAATTAAATCTTCATCGAAAGAAATTAGTTTTTCAAAGAAAATAAGGAATCTGGAACAGAAAACCAATTTTTAACAAAAGACTTTAAAATTCCATTAGTCCCTTATCAAAGATTCAATTTACAAAAAAAAAGTTTAAACAAAATACACGTGTACCTTTAAGAAATCATATTCTAAAAAATTATATTATATGCGTAACTTACCTTTATAAACAATGAGTATTGATCCAATAGTAAATGGTTTGTTTATTTTTATTACCTCATTTCTTATGTAAATTGTCGTGAGATAAAAATAAAAAAAAATCCATTCCATCACGTTAGGATTGTATTAGATAATAATTTTTGTAAATATTTATTTAAAGTTTAAAATCATTGCGTAATATTCCATATCCTGTAACCATTTTCCAAACCTTTTGAATTTTTCTTAAATCCGATAAGATTTTTTGAATCCCCTTACGAATTTTAAAAATAACCTTAAATTCTTTTAAATCTTTTAAGTTCACATAAACTCTTAAGAATCAGTTTAAATATTTTCTGATTGATAAATCTCTTGAATCTTGTTAAATTAATAGTGTAAAAAGCCATTTAAATACCATTAAGCATCTCGAAACCCGTAATGATTTTTCAAGCTTTCTTGAAAAATGATGACATCTTTGAAATCCACTAAAATCTCGTCAATTCTATAAAATCTTATAAAGCATCTCTTGAAATATTTTTAAATATATTACAGAAATAGAAATATTAGATGTAACTTTAAATATTCACAATATTTTTTAATTGATTTAATTCATATTTTTTATAAACGAAATCACGAGAAGTCCCGTACAAATTCGTTCACTCCCAAGAGTTCTCTAGGGATTCTGTAAAATTCCCTTTAATCCCTTGAAATCAAGTAGGTGGTGTCCTCTATAGTCAGACACAAATTCTTGAAAACTTTGAAATTCTATAAAACCCCTTTGAATCTTTTAGAACATACTAAAAGCTTTGAAACTCTATCAAATCATTTAAAATCCTTGGAATGAGTTTTAATTTTTGAAATTATTAAATAATTAATAATTATTTTATTTTATTTAATTAATTTATTATTTCATTAACTATTAAATAATTTTTCAATCGTCAAAATGCTGAAATAGTTTAAAATTTCGATTTTCGAGAACAAACATAAAAATATTTGAGTACTTAAAAAAAGGTTTTGAAGTATTGGTGGTCCGAGGACAGATTTTTTCTTGTTGCTGCAAAATATTTTTAATAATAAATAAGTTATATTTGCTGTTGTAAAATATACGCTAGATTATTTTTAAATAAAAAAACAATTATAAAGTATCTCTATACTTTGATATTCATTGCTCGATAGGATCTTTAGTTTTTGATTCACGTGAAAAAGATCTAAAAATTTGTTATTAGACATTTTTTGATAAGATATGTAGATTTCGTTCTAATTGCAAAAATTAACATTAAGAAATAAAGATCTAAATTTTTGTATAAAATACGTAAATTTGTTTTTAATAATTATACAAATAAAAGTAACATTATCTCTTATGCGGAATAATTATAAATAGTTTGTACACAGTGGTCAAAATTATACATAAAATTTTCCATTGTCTACAATTTTGTCACCTGGGATGACAGATTCAAGTTAATTATTTTATTTACAAGTTGTAATTCTTTAAATGAGGGGTCGAAACTAGGTAAAATTTCTTGTTTGTGAACGGGGGGCATTTAAATATTATACTTATCACTCCACTTAAAAAAATACACATCATCATTGAAACTGGCTATGATCAGAAGTCGCTCTAATTTAAACATTTACATAAAGATAAAAAATTAGAGATAATAAAACGTATAACATAAGGTGAAACGACTTTCAAAAATGTATGCGATGAAATAAGTAAGTCTTAGGTAGATTAAATTCTTATTCCTATGTAAAGAACTAAATTAAAATTGATATTGAGAACATAGCCAGATAAAAATTTTTTGCTCATGTCAGAATTAAATTTTAAAGTAAGGTAATTGAGAATTAGAAATTACAATTACCCTGTGAAACATAATTTTTATTTCTTTAATGTACGTTCTTTTTGGCCATTTAATTTACATGTATAAACCTCATTCTTACTATTGCCCAAAACCCCCTATCGTCTGGAGACGTTCTTTTAAGAAAAGCGCTTGCATTTGCTTGGATTTTTGTCCAAGGGCGAGAAAAACTGCAGAAAATCTTTCAGGAATGCACCCAGTTACAAGCGAAATAGTAGTTCATTATTATAGAAGTATTTTATCATTATATTTTCCTTGAATTTTATAGTCTGTTATGCCGGAGGTGATCTGCAATTAGGTCCATGAAAAGGAGTGGGCTTCCGTAGTAGCTGTGGTTGCGACCCTCGGGTGGATATTGGAAATTTTCATCGTGTGGTGTATGTAGTGGCAAATTTTTGGATATACCTAATGCATTAGCCAACTCGATATTATAAATTTTTGTCGGAACACCAGTTGCTATTCGTATTGCGACTGCTACCGCGTTAGGATCAGTATGATTACGAAATGCCTCAATTCTCTGTCCCCTTAAATATCCAATTATCCAATCGCCTCGTCGTACTACCGTGATCCACGGTTCGCGTGGACGAAAGTTTAACAAGCGAGCAATAGGAATTGTTTCTGGATAAACATTAAATGTACTCAAAGGTGCATGTACAGCGTCCTCTAATGTGCTGCAAACTGAAACATCGGAACAAAGTTCTTATGGTGAATAGATCTTTCAGTTATTTGATAACATATCATGAAAAGAAAATGTGCCAATAGGAGATTCTTGCTTCGCCCTTGGAGCTTGAACATAATACATACTATAAGATTTCTTTTTAACAAAATAACTAGTTTCAAGAGATTTTCAAGTTTTCTTGAAATCCTCTCGATTGCATCATAAGTGGAGTGCCAGGTGATGATATTTGTTTAGCTCTATCATTTTTGCAAATAAAGATGATGATCTTGCATCGTATCAAGTTTAGGAATCAATAATATTTCCTGCGAAATAGTTATTATTTTCACGAAAATGAATGTTAATTAATAGTTATGATTATTTAAACACGGATTGAGGTCAAAAAATCGCTGCCTACATGTTTTTAGCATAAAAAATACAAACTTATTAATTGACTAACTGGAACAGCTTGGGAGAATCATGAGCAAAAACAACCTTGGAGATTTCTTAGGACAAACCAGTAAAATGACACCCTATACGAAAAAAATGGTTTTTACTCGCTGAATGGTTCTCTTATTCTAGGAAAAGCTTATTAAGTTTTTGTATATCAAGAAAAGAACGAACTTTGAAAAACTTACGAGTATTAACTGAAAACAATTTTGAAAAGTTGCATTAATTTAAAATGCATATTTGTAACTTAAAAAAAACTTGTAAGGAATTCGTTCCTACATTTTATTTTCCTATTTATCTTTATTTTAAATATACTATACTTTATCTCCTAATAAATTTCCCTATGGAACTTCAAGATATAGTAAAACCGCAAAAATTTGGGAGCATGTATACATGCACACATGGATATTGTTTAAATGATATATTTTCTAATTCTTGGGAATCAAAAATTAGTTATGAAATTTTAGGAAGGTTTAAAGACAAAATTTTTATTCCAATTAAAACAAGAAATGGATAAAACGAGGGCGACCTTGATTTCTAAGTGTCCTGGATTATTAGAGTGCAAGTATCGGCGGAAATTTAAGAGCGCATGGAAAATCGGGTAGCTCTTGATTCCCAAACCCAAAGTTTGGATTCCCAGAGTCAAGACTCGAACTACAGTGTCAAGGACTGGATAGTACAAGGGTTTGGTGAAATATCAAATATGTGCTTAGTTTTTCGTGATAAAAAAATAAGTTTATTAAAAAATTAAAAACAAAACACCCATAGGGCATCAGCAAGGACCTCTCTAATAATACCATCTTCTCTTTTAAAGATGGAAGTTACTAACGAAGCTGTAGAGCGTACTTTGGAATCTCTAAGTGGGAAACCGCCTATAATTGTCCAGTTAGGGTTAAAAAGGAGAAACTATCTTCGAATTCTGTAAAGTTTAACTAGAAATTTTTATTTTTATTGCGGTTTTTTGTCATCCGGAATCGATTTAAGCTTTATCTTTCGTTTTTGCTGGGTCGCGAAAGTTAGAAGCTTAAGTAGCAAAAGCAGATCACTCATTTATAATAGTTAGGTAGAAATACCTAAGGCGGCACATTACATCAGAGGCCATATTATATTTCCAGGATTTCCACTGTTTTTCTTGAAAGAATTGGTAGCCATGAAGGTCAAACACCGTTAATAGATGGTAATCGCTCATTGGGTGTGATACTAACGCATATCATCAAACGTGGGGTAGTAACTAATTTTTTGACATCTAAACATCGCAAAGTGATGATAAGAGAATATTAAACCGTAAACCCAGGATCACTAACTGGTTTCATACAATTATACACGGTAATAATCAAAACCATATTAGCACGTGCATTATAGACCGATTACCTAGGGCTAAACTAATTCGCATTGTAAAACTTGATAGACTTTCAAGGGTTCTTCGTTTAGCGGCCACTGGTGCTATAAAAAAACACCAACAACATCTTTTAGGATGTAATATCAGTAAGCTCATGTTATGCGACGATAATACTCTTGCGATGCAAACGGATGCTATTCTGAGCAAAGTATCCTTAATGAAACCCTGCAATGTCTTGTTCCCTGGAAGGGAGGAATCTCATGATAAAGGTGGAAATGACAAATATCTACACCAGGATTATTATTTAGCACGCATTAGGCTCTAAAGACTTGAGATGGTCCGTCTTATTTTCACAATTAAAATAAAATAATAAAGATACGGGCGAACATTTACATTTATACGCCTCTGACTCGGAAGTGAACATCCAAGTAGAGGTAAGGGAGGATTCGACGAATCGTTTGATCATACGATCGATTGCGTGCACCATCGGCCAATAAGTGGGGATGGGACCAATGCACCTTATATATTGATCCCGATATCGGTACCAGGTCTCTCTTCTAATTCAACGATCTACGAGGAAGCAACTCTCTTGATCTCACTGGCTACCTGTCACTTAAGACAGAGTTATAAAGTTGAAAAAGGGACGTTATTGAAGGAACGCTAGTTCTCAGGATTCCCCTTCTTCATTAACAACGTAAATTCAAGAATACTATCCTGATTCATTTTGAAATAGCTTAGTAGATGTAAGTTCGGGGAAATTTTATTTTATTTAGTATATGCATGAATGTAATGACTTTGAACTCCATGGTGTGTGCGACATTATTGTAATGACTTTGCACTTTATTTCACGATAAAGACGTCGCTGTGCATGGCCGCACCAGCTAGTGAAATTTTAATGGGCATTTTTAGTTTGATTCTAAAGAAAAAAGAAATACCAGAATGGAATTTGTAACGACTTTGCACTTTTTCTAAAGATAAAGACATCGACGTGCAAAGAAAGTTCTTGTCTTGCTTTTTAATTATTTTGGAGAAGAATCCAATTCTGTTCTTTTTAACAAGTTATTAAAATTTAAAATACGCAATCATATCTCGCTTGAGTGAACTAACAGTCCATTGTTTATTACAGAAAAAAGTCCTTTCATTATTGGAACCAATTCACATTGTTGGTTGCAATTTACTAAGCAGAAAAAGTAAACGCAAATTAAACGAACCTCTCAATGAAAATAAATATCATTGAGATAAGTTTAAAATGCCAGACTGCTATTACCAAAAACAAATCTAATTTCCGGTAACTTTTAAGATCTTTTGACAAACCAGCCAACTGAAAAAATAAATATCTAGAAAATATTGTAAAAGATCAAAAATAATCCCAGGTTTTAATAGGAAGATAAAGTAACAGACTATTTGGAAACATGGGTTGGAATCTTTTAGAAGAAGCTCAGGGATTAAATAACAACACTATAGGACACATTTCTTTTAATTTTTTAGGCTCAAATAATAGCTTTTAAAGCTTTTCTGAATAATTTGTAAGCATTTTTATCACGACCAGCATATTAGCACTTGATCTGATAGTCAATCAGCACTTAATATTCTTACATCTGAAGAATTGTCTTTCAGAGTAAGATATATTGGGTAAGATGATTTGCATTGGCAAAAGTAGTCCTAAGCAAATGGCTTTTAGAGGATCATACAATACATTAGAACCTGACACAAAAAGTGGTGGATTCTAAGAATTTCATACTTAGTACACGTACTACGAGGACTGAAAAACACGCTCACAGGCAATCCTCTGAAATGAATACCTGGGAGACTATTTTCTCTAACTAGAAAATTTTTATATCTCCTGCAGATTAGTGTATGATTTTATGGTAAAGACAGAAATTATTGGGGACAGCTTAGAGTACAATACTCGTACTTATAGTACAATAGATTTTACCGTCGTTCTGTTTACAGATATTGTCCTGTCCTCCTGCATAACAATAATTAAGACAAATAAAGAATTTTTATGATTCAAACAACCTTTTTTCCTATTTAGTTACAATTTTCCTGATAAAACCAATATAAAATAATTAAAAATTACATATTTACCAATATAATCAACGAGAATCGACAATGCGATGAACAAGATTGCAACGACTTTCATTTTTTCCAGCTAGGTAAGTCTGACGATAAATGTGGGGTTGCAATGTAACTACTGAATATTCTACAATGTGTTCTAAGATATAAAGGTACAGACATATAAATAAATATTACTCGTTATCTGTTCCAAACTAATAAATCATTCTAGTGTTCTAAGATTGTATTATAAAGAAAACTAAGTTTTTTAATTTCTTGTATTTTTCAGTCGATTTCTCAACTCCCAAGGCATACAAATACCGTACAAAAATAAAAGTTTGCAGAAACTGATCTAACAAAACAGTTACGGATGTTAATTTGAAATTGTACAAAATAAAATAATTTTTTAAATGCAGGAAATGACCCGGATCATAAAGGACTGAGTGCGCTGATACTTAGCAAGATACTTCAGGGCATCTTAATCTTAATTTTCGAACATTAAATTATTATATTTTAGAACAATTATAATTTGTATTTATTTTAATAAAAATAACGTTGTTACGATAAGAAAAAAAGTTTTCCTGATTTGAATCTTAACATGAAAATATTTAAATAAATTTATTATCATATACGCGTAATTATAAATTTATTGATGGTAAAACATTTGTTTATCTACTAGCAAGGTAAAATTTTATTATCTTTTTATTCTGTTTATGTCTACAATACTGCTTAACAGTTTAAAAGAATGTTCTTATACTAAATACGTTTGTGTGTAACATATTTATAAACTTTTTTTATGAATTATTCTGCCATATAATTGACGTGGTAGATTAAAATAAAAAAACAGAATAATAAGTTATGATGAGTTATTAATTTTGTTTAGAGTTACAAGAAAGTTTATAAACGCAACAATTTTAAACCCAAAAATCAGTATTGTATAACTTCATATTAGAAAAGATGCAAGCCACGCATTCGCATTTTTGCGCAAAAGATTTCTATCAGAAAACATTTATGACAAGTAGAAAAATATAAAAAAAATAACAATAATATAAGCAAAAACTTTTTGTCGATTTCAAAATAAAATCTCAATGCTGCAATTTTAAAATAGCAACAATAAACTATATTATGATATTATAACTTAATTGTCAGCCAATACCTGACAATTCTTATTGTATATGCATACTTAAGTTTCTTATATTTGATTTTTTAAAAAGGGTAATTAAAGTAGATAAAATTATTCTATTCCGAATTAACTTAATTCGATATAAACGTAAATAACTTCTTAATTTCGGTAATTTAGTTGATAAAATTCTTCGCTGAGGAGATTAAAAAATGTAAATAGTTGCAGAAAAACGTACCTGATGTATTAGATTTAACATATGAACCATTTATATTGAATTTTCATTATCTGACAAATGAAACAGAAAATAATTATGATATTATAAATTTAGAATGAAGCACTTATACTTTGACAATGATGAATTCAAACAAAAAATGAGATCCTGCAAAATAGTTTTCTAAAAATTTGTAATGAAATTAGGAGAATGAGATATTAATTCTTTTTATAAACCAGATCAATGGAAAAATTGTGATTATTGTAAATAAATATGTGGCTCAGCTATCAAAATGATAACAGTGAATAATCAAATTGAACAGTAGACGCTTGCGTTATAATTGAGAGATTTATAAATTAAATTATCATATATCAAACAGAATGTTAGAAAAAGTATTAGCATGCATTATAACATTTAATAGGATTAAAATAAAGGTATAGGTACAACTAATAATGACGCTGAATTAAATTTTCCATACTAAAATTTAAATCCTTTAAAATTTCCTTGTTTGAAAGTTTAGAATTTAAAATTTAAAAATTGTAAAAGTTGTAGTTCTTATAAAAAGAATAAAAAATATGGCTCCATTAAAAATTCTAGAATTTCATAAATCGAAAAAAGGGCATTTACTGGAGATTTTACTTGTTATTAAGAGTTGTTTATATTGCAATTATCTCGGGAATAATACAAAAAAGTGTTTTCTGATAATAATTTTGCCCAGATAGCTTAAAAAATCTGGTAAACACTTCAGCTCTTTATACTTACAACATACATCCAACAGAAATTCAAAAAGATTGAAGAAAAAACTTACATGAAGAACAGAATTGAAAAATTCTCATGATTAAATTTTGTCAAAATTATTTTTATTTGCTTCTAAAGTAATTAAATCAGTTGAAAGCTTTCAGAAATTCAAAATTTTTTTTTTTAAATTAAATGAAAAACATCAGGAAAGCAACAAAATTATTAATATAACCATTGTCTGAAGTGCGCAATTTGCAAACGTTCTACTAAAAAGAACTGAAAGTTTAGTAAAAAATTTATACAAATTGGGAAAACACTATAAATTCATGTACATTATACTTGATCAAAAGTTGAACTACTATAAGAAATAATTTTTGAGTTTAGAAGAATCTTTTTTATTCAATTTATTGACTTGTTTTTTATTTACCATTAAAAAAATTTTTTAATTTACTTTGTTTAGGAATTTCATCATTTGGGAACTTTATTGCGTCGGTTATTTCATAATGTAAGTTCTGTAATATTAAAAACTGCCGGGAGTGTTATTTATTTCCATTTTTGTTTGGTAATTAGATGGTGTTGAGAATTTGTTTTTTTCTGGTTGTTTAGTTGTCTTAGATTTAAAATCAATTTTTCTACGTAGCAGATTTTTTAGTAATTTTGGAAAAAATTAATATCAGTTTCAAAAGTTACGGCTAGAAAAACAAAGACCATGGTTCTATTGGAACTATGTCAATTTATTTTTCAACCACTAAAATTAACAGAAAGTTAGTTTCACATAATACTTCGAAATGGTTAATTCGAACATTTTTGTGTATCTATATTCTTGTTGCACTTTTACATACACGTATCAATAATAAGCATTAGAGTGCACAATTTTTGTAACTGTTTAAACGTGGAGCAATAATGATAATCGTCAAAAACGTAACGATTTTTTACACCATGAACACCGATTCACAGCCACAGTGGTGCATCCTTAAATTTCACAATGTGTTGCACTACGTGTTGCACGTAATTTTGCCACATTCGAAAGGCATATACATCCGGGGTTTCAATTTTTCCTGTTGTTCCTGTTGTAATTCTTTGAATATTGAGTTTGTTCTCCGGTGCAGTTTCCGCTACTATTCTAGCGCAATGACCACTCCATGCGGCAATTAATAGAACGTTATTTGGTCTTACGTTTGGAAAATGTATTTTCTTTAACCAAATTTTGAAGTGATCTGAAGAGAATGAAATATAAATGTAATTTGAGAAATCGTTTTCTGAATTAAAATGCCTAAATTAAGAGAGTTGTATGTTATTTTACATACCTGAAGTGAGTTTCCCAGCTTTTGATGCTTCTATATGAATATTTTCGGCCCTAAACAGCTTGACCTCTACTACTGGTCCAGAGTTTCCACGTTGTTCTTTTAAGACTAGAAACAACGGTGAAAAAAGTCTCCCTTCACCTGATACCAGCAGCTGTATCGTATAACTATGTATTGTTCCTGACACTGATTGGACATATATATGAGCATATATATGATCAAGTGTGTTTAGGGGTTTTTCTAATATATATTTTTGTTATGTTTTTTCTTTTAATTTTGCCTTACTTTCCATGATTTTCGTCATATGTAGCGGGTGGTTCACCCCCTACACAATTTTTTTTATATCAGGGAAATAGGGCTTTTCTATATCATTATGTCGAAATTTTTCCAATTAGTTTCGTTCAGAAATATTATTTTCTTCTATGTGAACCAATCAAACCATCTCTTGACACAGACATATTTTGGGGGGTTGTTTCACCCCCTTAACCCGTTTATTGGTCTTCTAAAACATATATAAAGATCATAAAAATCGCAGGGGAGGGCGCACCTGCGGTACTTTCTTTCTCAGAGGGACCGTCAATCCTTCAGCTCCCGGAAGAGCTGGAAGCACAGCCGCCGCCTGAGTTTGGCTTGCAGGAGAGATAGATTTGGAGAAAGGCATTATGTTAGACCCGTTCGAGCCCAACCCCTTTCTCCTCTTCGGCTGTTTATAGCGGTCCTCTTGTCCATATCCATACGCATGTAGGCCAAGGTTCGCTTGACTCCTGGGGACACCTGGGGTACATTCTTTATGAGTAAGGCTATGGAATGTCGAGCGGCCAATCGGTGCCACAATAAGAAGAAACGCGTTAACGGTTCCCTGAAAAGAAGACCTAATAGCCAAGCGCAGCGGGCTAGTAAAGCAGCTGCGACACCTGGAATATCAGCAACAATAAGAGCGATAACCAGCATTTAAGCTCCGAAGCGAGAAAGAGGCTCAGACAACACCCACCGGGGAAGGCTAAGCCTATAAAGAGGCACAAGGTGGTCCAGCAGCTGACGAAAAGGGTATCGTCGGGGGCTGAAATAATAGTCGCTCAGAGGGCTGACACCCTGACGATGATGGTAACGGGTCAGAGCAACCCGGACTCGCTGCTCATTACTGAGCAATATAAGCTTGGAAGAGTGTAAGGCGCTCGGAAGAGTGTCTTCAGATTAATGGCCAAAAATCAAGACCTGCTTGTGCAGATGAGGGGTCTTTGTATTTGTGAAAACTCGCCCAGGGGCTAAAGCTTGACTACACAAGGCTGTGATCGAGACAACGCCTTGGGAAGGCACATCTCTTAAAGTGGGTGGAGTTGAGCCTGTGGTCCTTCGTCGGTTAGTTTTTATTCAACCCCTTACTTAAGAGAGCGTCCTTAGAGGGCTCTTGCGGTCCTAAACAACATGCCTTTTACACACTTTAGAAATTCAAACTTAAGGTTGTCAGCCAGCGGCAGGAGAAGCCTGTCGTCGTGAAGGAAGATCACCAGCACACCTAAATGACTGATCCCGCTCCAACCATCACCCAAATTAACTCGCATCACAGCGAGGGCGTCTCTGAAATTGTACAGAGGGGCATGGATGTGAGGTATCTCTCTAATCCAGGAACCCTGGTCAGTACAAATTGTCAATAGGTGTTTAGCAAGGGGGGCTGGTTTTTTTACAGGGTCGCCAAGGCGACCAATCGAAGGTCATGCATACTAACGAAAGGCGGCATGAAATCAACTTACTTTCCATATGACAGCGATACCAATGCACCCGAGGAGGTACGTTCACTGGTGGAATATTGCAAGTTAGGGGTTTTTCCTCTTCTGCTGTGGTGCGAAACTGACTCCCACTACTCTTTGTGGGCAGTACGGACCCTAACTCAAGAGGTAAAAACCTATTAGAATACCTGATAACCACTGATTAAGATATTCCTAAGATATTCCGACGTTTCATAAATCGATCAGGGAGGAAGTCATTGACATCACTCTCTGTGCCGATAGTTTCAGAGATAATATCAAGAAGTGGAGAGTCTCACATAAACCCACTCTTTCAGATTACTCACAAATAGAATTCGATTTTAAATACACTGTACCCGCTGGCCCTAAATGGGCCAGAAATCCAAGAAGATTGGATTGGGGTCAGTTTTCCACGAAACTAAGAAGTGCACTTTCATAGGTGGCCAGGTCAATTAGAGACGTGAACACTATAGAGATGGCAGCCGAGATTTTAACGGAAGCCATCAAATCCACTTATGACACTAATTCTCCACCTTCAAGAGTCCAAAAGGCTTGGGAGACACACTGGTGGAATGGGAAATTCGAAGAGCTTCGCAGGGAAACCAGAGAGAGGTGTCACGTGCCTGTACTGGCAAAACAAAGGAACTATGAACCTGATTTACGACGATGAAGGATAAGTATAGGAGTGCAATACGTAGGGCGAAGTATGAAAGCTGGACCAACTGTTGCATTTAAAAGGAGAAGGGAGTAGAGGCAGCTAGACTATGTAAGCTGCTTTCTTGAAATTCGGATGCTATTCACGGTGCTCTAAAATTGCACAGCGGGGGATACTCAGTGCCCGGCGGGGATACCTTGGTTCGTCTAATCAAAGGACATTTTCCGGGTTTTACCAAGTCTAGGGAAGACGGGACGATACCTCTGAGGCAATTAAAGCCACCTGCGGCTTAACTGGGCCCAAAATGGTGGCTTGCCAATGAGATTGTTAATCTAGCTAGGGTTAGGTGAGACCTGAAGTCCGTCAGTCTTAAAATTCTCCTGGTGCCGATAGCACATATCCATTTTTCACAGAGAGGGCTAGTGAGGCCGTTGGGCCGATTGTGAAACTTTCTAGGTCTAGCCTGACGTTAAATTATGTTCCGATGGCATGAAGGGGTGCGAGAGTAGTCTTTATTGCGATGGCAGGCTTGAGCGATTATACTTCACCCAAGGATTTCCGACCCAATAGCCTCACATCTTTCTTAATAAAAACAGTCGAAAGACTCTCGTAGACGGATACATCTGCGATGAGATCATTTCAAGTGTTATTTAAAGTTAAAAAAATTGAATTTATAAAAAATAATATTTAAAATTTATAACAATATGCTAATGGATGGAAGGTTCTAATTTGTCCCTTAAGGGTTCAAATTTTTCTTGCACTTTCTTCCTTATCCTTTACACACCTCCCATACCCTTACTTGGTGGTGAGAGGGGGATCTACAGTTTAAGGTGGATTCCGAACCAGCAAGAGCAACAGCCTTGAGTACTCAGAGACATTTTCTCTAGAGGTACTAGTCCCAAGACTCTTCGGCGATAAACAACTCCCTTGCTAGGCTAATGTTCAGCGCCTGGGCCACCGAGGCTCTTCCAGCGTGCGAGGCGGGAATCAAACCCGCAAGACGACAGAGTGGGACCAATTCCTGCGCTTTAGCCCCCACGACCATCGTCCTACTTCTAAAAATATGCTAATGTTAATTTGAACTAATTTTGGAAAAGAATTCAAAGTGAGCTTTCGAAAAAAATATTTCGGGTTTTCTTTATTTGCCAATAACTATTTGGAGTTTAATGTTTTTCTTTTTTTGTTCAGGTAAAACTTGCAATTCTTATTTAATTCTAATGCTGTAATGTTTATATTCTATTCCATAACAGAAATAAAAACATAGTAATGTTTCTTGAAAAAAAATATTTTAAAAGAATAAACTAAACTCTGCAGTATTGGTATTAAATAATAGTTGCAACTTTTATCTAAACTGATAGAGCAAAAAATTAATCACCAAAAACTATTGCTAAGTAAATATTAAAAATTGTGAAATATTTATTTGAAAATTTCACCTAGAGTTATGTTCTAAAACTATTCATAATAAACAATAAAATATTATTTTCAATTTACACTTCATTTTTTTAAACTTGAAAATTTTTATAGTACAATTTTTAAAAAAATTTGCAAAATAAAAAAAAATTCTGTAAAATCTGTCGAAAAATAACTTTAAATTTTCCTTACAATCTACAGAATATTGCTTGATTCTCTAAAAACTTTTTATAATAGAAAAAACTTCTTGTTACAACATTCTAAAAAATTTATATTTTTTTCATTACTTTTATCATTTTCAAATTACCCATTTTTTAAATATTTTAAAATATATTAAATTTTTAATGTATTTTAAATTTTTTCGAATTTTCTCTAAAATTCTGCTAACAAAAAAATTTGGCTGAACGACTTTCAGATTCTTTTTCGAAGTTTTTTCTGAAAGACTTTAAAAGCTTTTAGAACATTATCCTAAAGTTAATTTTTCAAAATAGAAAATCATTCATCATTTTTCTGGGAATCTAAAGAACAATTTTTTATTCTCCTAAAACCTTTCGTAATTTTAATTTAGTTTTCTTTTTTAAACCTTTAATTAATTTTATGGACAATAAAATTTGCAATACTTTTTAGTATCATCGAATGAATAAATAAAGAATACATTTTCATCAGATTAATACATATTTAAGACTTTTAGAAGTTTGATAAAAATATAATAATATTTTATAATTTTTAAGAAAGAATTTCAAGTTTAAAAATAAATTTATTCTCCTTAAAACTGTTAACACTCTTGCGAAACTTTTCAAGCTAACTCGATTTTTTTTCTTAAATTGAAGGAAAAGTTTGCAACATATAAAAAATTGGTTTCACATCTCAGGCGACTGAAAAATCCCGAAAATAATATTTTTGACATTGTGTAATTCACAAAATAGAAAATATTCGGTAAATAAACTTCTAAAATATATAGAATTAATTTTATAGACAATAAAATTTGCAATACTTTTTAGTATCATCGAAGTTCAAAAACTTTCCAAAATAAAATTGCCAAAATTTTGAAGTATCCTACAGTAAGAAATTATCAAACAGTCATTTTAATAAAACATCGATTATCTAGGAGAAAAGTTTATGCTTTATTGTTAAAAATTTAACTATTAAAACAAAAATTCTAATTGATTTCAGATGTTCAATAAAATTTATTGGCGTTGACTACAAAAACTTGCATCGTTTGGGATTTAACAAAAACATTTACTTCGTATATAAAGAAAAATCTGTTTCATCTTATGTTTTTATACAAAAAAGAATCATAGCCAATAACGCGCTGTACGCGCGTGCTTTTATCATAGCAAAATTTTTTTTTAATACAAAATAAAAATTTTTAATGTTTGAGAATATTTACAAATATTTTGTCATTCCTTGAAAATAATTTTAAGTTTTTTATAGTATGTTTGCAGCACAAGCAGTACAATCACGGACATTGTTTTTTTAAAAGTATTTCTTAAAACTAATTTTAATTTTTCCTGAAATTAAAAAAAAATCTGCATGCTACAAAAAATTGGCTTCAAATCTGAGATGAATAGAAAATGCAGGGAAAAATAAATTCTCAACACTGTTTAATTCCCAAGAATAAAAAATAAATGGAAATGGAATATTTCTCAAACTATATAATTTTGACATATTATAGAATCACAGATAAATTAAAATTTCGAAATTTAAAATCTCCAGGAAAATAACACTTCCGATAGTTTTTAATATTACAGAATTTACAGAATTTTAACATTTCCATAACTGAATAAATTTCTGACATTATGACATAAACCACGCTGGAAACTTTCCAAATGATGCAATTTACGAACCTAATTATTGTAGAATTGTTTTAATAATAAGTAAATCATAAAATTATAACAAAGTACAATGTTTTCCGGAAATAAAAATTTATTTCTCATGGTAGGTGTTGAGACCCAATAAGCGTTTAAATCTAGCTTTCCTTTTAAGTACGTGACAATCTGTACTCGACAAATCTATCGAGATTTATGAATTGTTTAGAACATCTAATTTAGCTTCCTAGGACGTCTGCAGCTTTCGCCGGGTCATCTTAAGCCTTACGAAACTCAACTTAGCACGGAAATTTCCATTAAGAACCTTTGTTACTCAGTAAGAGCTTACCTAAATGACCTAAGGTCCCCAGGCCGTGTATCTTTAGACTTATTCTTTTAAATTGCTTTTTCGCCTCTGTTGGACCTTCAGCCTGGATCTGTGTTTTCGGTTATAAAGTAATAACCCGCCAACGAGCCAACGACAGGAATTTCTATTTCTACCCCATCACCAAAATTGTAAAACTTCGCTCTCACCCTTATGCTTGTAGGCCATCCCTTCCTCTGAAATTTTGACTCCGAGCCCTAGCGAAAACCTGACCGTCACTCTACTTTTAGAACTCGTCACATAAACTTCTGTATTTTTTCAATCGTGTTTATCCTCTGACAAATAAACACAAATTACTTTAAATCGTGTTTCACCAATTAATTACTGAGATCCTCAACATTACTTTTATAATGTAAGGAGTGTTCGAAGATACTTAATAACGTATAAATTGAGTAAATTAGAACGGCAACGTAAACAGTAGGTCAACTTTGAACAATGTGTAATTTATACATATATGAGGATGTACAGTTTTCCAGTTTTAAATAGTCTTTTAACATTACTAGTTTACCTCTTAAATTAAATAGATTTTAATTTTAAATCAAAACAACTTGTATTCATCAACAAGAGAAGACAACTTTGCTAAAACATAGTTGATATTTTAATTAGGAAAGGCGGAGAATTTCCACCCAGGAGATGGAATTTTAAGCCAAAATCACAAATCTTCCCAAAATAATAGATTTCTCTACCACTAAAGAATTCTCCGTCAAAAAAAAATAGCAACGAATTTTTTAAATATTAAAGCCAAAGCGATACGTTTTCTACAAAACAGTAGAATTCGCTACGCAGAATCACACATTTTTAAAAGCAAAAATTTATTTTAAATGAAATATATGAAGCTTAAAGATTTAGAAACACAATTTTTAATGTGGAATATAGTACGCAAAAAAGTTCTGTACTGAAGATTAATTGTTTTATTTTCTTTCATTACATTATTTCTTTTTATTCAAAATTAAAAAATATGTTGTGCCTCTATACTCTTTCAACCGATAAAAATACATTCAAAACAAATCTAGAAACCTCATGATACAAGAAGTGGGAATTTATATTTATTAAAGTAATTTTT
The DNA here is from genome assembly GCA_010014905.2 of Druon quercuslanigerum. Lineage (NCBI taxonomy): Eukaryota > Metazoa > Arthropoda > Insecta > Hymenoptera > Cynipidae > Druon > Druon quercuslanigerum. The sequence goes on from JAAAKG020179446.1 coordinate 20,187, forward strand.
GTGGGTTTCAAATTGTTTGAAATCAGAGTAACAAAGTGCTGAAAGGTTCATCAGATTTTTAAGATACCTGGTCGACATTTTTTAAATAAAAAATGACAAGGAAACTTAGATTATGATTGTATCATATAAGATTTTTATACATATTTTTCGAAATTTAAGATCATTTTGGAAGATTTGGTATTCGGTAAAGCTTTTTAGAAACCTTTTCGAATTTGTTTGAAAAAGTAAATAAAATCCTAAATTCTAAAATCTTGTCAAATCTTATAAGATCTGATGAAGCCCTTGGAATATTTTCAAATCTTTTAAAAAATATTACAGGATTTGAAATACTAGAAGTAACATGAAATCCCGTACAACAATTTGAAACTTTAATATATTCAAAAAATCCCTTTAAAGCACCTAAATCTTAAAAATCTTCTGATACAATACAAAATGCCAAAAAATCCCTTAAGGTCCTTAAAAATTTTATTCTATTTTATGCATTCCCTAAATTTTTTTAAGACTTATGTAAAATTTACTTATACATCTTGAAATTTTTCAATGCTTCTAATCTTCCAAATTACCTTTCGAATGCTTTGAAATTCATTATTTTATTTTCTGTTCACATATCTTAGAATATATATATAGCTTCGCAACTCTATCTATTTTAAAATAATAAAATATTTTGAAATTTAGATTTTTGAATAACAAATAAAAATGTTTTAGTACTTAAAAAAAAGTAGTACAGAAGAAAAAAACAATAATGCTCGTATTGTAATCTAAAAAAAATTGAAAACAAGAATTTCAGAGAAAAATAAAAATGAAAAAAGGACAATGAGAAGACAACCAATCACATAATCTTCCTTCCCTTTTTCCTTCTTTCACCTTTTTAATTGTATTATTATAAGATTACGATAAAAGAACATTAAAATAAAAAAATAACATTATTAACGTTTTGGTACTCTTACATCACCCTTATTAAGTCAAGAAAAATGTAAAGAGATATCAACAGCAAGAAAAAACCGGTGCTCTCTCTTGGATACCTGAGAATCGAATGAGGGTCAGGAGTTAACCTGTTGTATACATACTAGAAATATCTATCATAAATACATCAGAAATAGAGAAAGTAAAAAGAAACAGGATTCATGTAACCTCACTGTTAAATATAATTATTTAAATAAGCATAACGTTTGTTTAGTTTATATAAATCAGTTTTCAACCCAATAGATAACTTTTTTGTTTTTCAATATAAAGTATTTCCATGAATTCTTTCTTTCTCTCATTACTTTCGCTATGCAAAATTTTATCGTTACCCCAGTTAAACTCGTCGTCAGCATCAACAAATTCCTTTGTGTGTCTAGAAAGAACACTCTTATAACATCGTCCTAAATTAACATCACTTTTGTGTTCCTCTTTCCTTGTTTTAAGACGTCTTCCAGTCTTGTCCATGCAATTCAACATAGATATCCAGCAAGTGATCTTCTACACAAAACCACCTATTTCAAAATTATGAAGAGGATCCTTGCAAAAATTTTCTATAGAATCCATTTTAAATATCAAACTAAAAATAGTATGAAATGAGCTATATTTCTTTAACTGCTTTTGATTATCCGAGGAGACAATATTACTCTGTTTGTTTGTGCGTTGTTCTTGCCAGATGTTATAGTATAAGAAAAATTCACAAAGATGGCTATCCATTAAGAATAGTTATTTCAACTATTATTACTTCCACTAAGTTTTTAGAACAAAACTTTAATTTGATTCTCAAAGACTCTATCTCAACTACAAAACACCATTTCAAAAATAGCTAGGAATTCAAAAAATTGATTATTCAAAAAACGGTAGCGGATGACTATGTGATGGTTTCTTTGGATGTTGTTGCAATGTTTTCAAGTATACCCCTTGCATTAGTTGAACCGGCACTTATAAACATATGGGATAATATTAAAACACGTGTTCGATTATGTAATAAAGATTTTATCAAAGGGATAGTTTTCAAGGTGAACTCAACTTATTTTAAACCTGATGGATTTTTTTATAGACAGAAGTTTGGTACTCCCACATGTTCAGTCATTTCTCCGATTGTAGCAGAAATAGTTATGGAACAATTGAAGGTTTTTGCTTTCAAGAAATTAGATTTTGTTTTTCCTTCTTAATTTTGGAATGTATCTACGATAACTTATTGTGAGTTCCTCTAGCAATGTTGCAAATTGTCATTGATGCTTTTAATAATTTTTATCCATAACATAAATATACTCATTAAATAGAGCAGGATAATAGAATAAGTTTTTTGGAAGTAGAAGTGAATAGTGGTCGGGATGGTAATATTATTACAAAATTGTTATAGTAAAAGTACATATTTATGTAGAAGTTTAAATTTATTTTCGGCTAATTCTTTTAAAAACAAAAATGCAGTAATATTATTAGAATTATACTTTTTATAAAACATTACCCACAAAAGTTAATTAGGAAACACATTGCAATTAGAATTCAATAAATCAAAAACAAACAGAGTAATATTTTTTTCGCAGATAGTCACAAGCAGTTAACGAAGCATAGCTATGAATAGAAGTAGCTCTAAATTAAACATTTACATTACGATAAAAACTAGACATAATTAAACATATTACTTTACTTCAAATGACTTTCAAAAACATATACCTTGGAATGACTAAAATTTAGGTAAATAAAAGTTTTATTCCTCATGTGAAAAAATAAATTTAAATTGATCTTCAGTACATAGTCAGATATAATTTTTCATTTTAAGTGATAATTAAATTTTAAAGTAAGGCAATTGAGCATCATACATTACAATTTTACACTAAAACATAGTTTGTATTACTTCAATGTACATTATTTTTGGATATTTAATTTACGTTTATATGCTTTTATATTAAAAGTTCTATCATTTTCTTGGATTTTTTTCCGAGGGAGAGGAAAACTGCAGAAAACCTTTCCTGAACGCACCCACTTACTGTTTGTTTGTGCTCAAATTCGGTAATCCGAGAACCACGGCACAGCTGCAGTCATAAGTACACACTAAATTGCATTTCACTATTACATTGTTCGTCAATCTAAAGTCGGTTATTTCTCAGGTTATCTGCCATCATGTCCATAAAAAGAAGTGGGGTTGTGTAGGAGCTTTGGTTGTAAGTGTGGCGTGGATATACAAAATCGTCATCATGTGGTGTATGAAGTGGCAAAAACTTTAATATACCTAATGCACGAGCATATGAATACCGGTTGATATACGTATTACATGCGCCACCACGTTTAGACCAAAGTCAGGAAGAAATGGCAGAACGAAGTTTCCTCTCAAATATCCAATTATGAAATCACCTCTTTGTACTACCGTGATAAATGGTTCGCTTGGACGATTTTCTATTAAGCGAGCAAGAATAAGTTTGTCTGGTGAGACATTAACTGTACTCAATGGACTATGTAAAGCGTCCTCTAGTGTGCTGCAAACTGAAACATTCGAACAAATTTTTAATGATCAATAGATCTTTCTGTTGTTTGATATACATATTATGCAAAGAAAATGTGTCAATGAGTGCTTCTTGCTTTGTCGTTGCAGAATAAATATTATACTTTCTATAAATTCTCGTGATCTCGAAAGTTTTTATTCGAGATTATCGATTTCTGAGAAGTTGATTTCACCAAAACACGTTTCAAGAGTTTTAGGAATAATTGGATATGTGCTTACAAGAAGACCATGTGGTGGTGTTTTTTGTTTCAGACTATAATTTTCGTAAATAAAGATCAAGTTCCCAACGCAAAATTTGGCAAATTACTAGTTTACAGTTAATCAAATTTAAAATATCATATGTTCCCTTTTCTTGCATCGTATCAAGATTAGGGGTAGTATTTTTGTTCAGCAGCTGTATTTTCTGCGAAACAGTTCTTACTTTCACGAAAATTATTGTTAATAAATAGTTGAAATTTTTTAAACACGTATTGAGGCCACAAGAGCACCGTTTGAACCTTTATAAAACAAAATAAACATAAATGTATTAATTGATTGACTGGAACAGTCCATGGGGATCATGATCAAAAATAACCTTGGAGATTTCTTAGGTCACCCAAGTCAACAGATGTTAATTTAGAAAAAATGGTTCTCTCTCGGTGAATGGTTTCCTTATTCTAAGAAAAGCCTATTTAGTTTTTTTTATGTCAAGAAAACAAACTTGGAAAAACTTGTGGGCAGTAATTAAAAACATTTTAAAAGATGCATTAAGGGGAATACATATTTACTGATACTGTCAGTATGTAAAATCACATTCAGCTATTATACACTAAGATATTTTTAACCTTTTATTATATTATTTATTAAAACAATGTATCTTAGTTATAACACTTTGACATTACTAACTTGAATAATTTTGTAAAATTACTTCTAAAATTTTAGGATGGTTTAAAAGAAATTTGTACTTCACTTAAGACAAGAAACTTTAGAAGCAAGGAAGACCTTGATGTCTCAAAGTTCGTGGTTAGTAGCTTGGAAGTATCCGCGAGAATTGGACTGCGCTTCGAAAATCGGGTAGCTTCTGATTCCAAAAATATCTCTCTAAGCCAAGACGTAAAAAAAGTCAAGGACTAAACATTACAAGGGTTTGGTGACATATAGGCTTCTCTAGGTGACTAGGCTACCTTTAGGAATAAAATTATTTAATCTCGAAAAAGGGGTTTTCAAGAAATTGATCCAACATGTTCATAGATATTCGTGATGATAAAATAGGTTTCTTTAAAAATTAAAAACGAAACACCTAGATGGTGTCAGCAACGACTGCTCTACTAAAAGCATCTTCTGTAAAGATAGAAATTACAAAAGAATCCTTGGAGAATACTTTTTAATTTGTAATTATGTAACTGCTTGTGATTCTGTGGGGCTAAAACAAACAGTAGAACCAAAACCAGCTAAAATGTCGGAAGAGCTTCTAGGAAAAGTTTGAGAGGTGCCGATAAAGGAGCGATTCGTATCTTAAACAGACGTTTCGCAACAAAACAAAAAACGTTTTACATAAAGAACAACAATTAAAATTTGATGCAGGTAAATTTGGTTCGGTGGACAATCATTGTCCTGCCCTCCTGAATAACATTGATTCTAACAAAGAATTTCTTTGATTTAAAAAACATTTTTGTAGATTATGGAACAAAGGGTTCTTAGGCTGAACATTTTTTCGGATTCAGTAACAATTTTTTTGAAAAAACCAATATAAAATAATTAAAACTTATATATTCACTAGTATAATTCACGAGAATTGACAAACCGATTAACAAGATTTCAACGACCTTCATTTTTTCCATGATGGTACGTCTGACGGGAAAAGCGTGGTCACAATGTATCTACTGAATATTCCGCAAGGTGTTTTAAACTATATGTACATATATACACACACAAAAGCACAGAAAAATGCGCACACACACAAGTATATGACTCGCTATCTTCTTCGTACTCATAAATTATTTAATTACTTTAAGATTATAGTATGAAGAGAAGCTGACCTTTTTAGATGATTGTATTTTTCAATCTGTTTTTTCTCCTTCAAAGGCATACAAATATTGCGCAAATGTACAGTTTAAAAAAATCTTAAAGACCAGAGTACTACGGATTTCAATTCGAAATTGTGAAATATAAAAGCTTGAATTTTCCGCAAGTCCAATGAACTACATGTACTTTATGTATAACTATATGTATATGCACTTTTATATTACATAAAGTATATACATAATTTCCACAATGTTTCTGTGTTTTTGTGTGTGTATATAAGTATACATAAAGTTTAAAACACCTTGCGGAATGTTCAGAATATAGAATTTTTTTTATAATAATAATAATAATATAAGCTCACCTCATGTACATGGACGATATAAAGGTTTATTCAAGCTGAGAGTCGAAATTAAACAGCCTACATTACATCTTGCTGCAGTTTTCCTATGCCATCAGGATGTCTCTGGGTTTAGACAAATGTAAAAAGTTGCATTTGTCCCGTGGAGAAGTATATGCTCCACTGACAC